>JZKD02S1941071.1:26487-37657 GCA_000966675.3 Picea glauca
TTGCAATACAGTTTTGTTCATGCCTGACATCCCTGCTCTTGTGCTCCATCCTTGTTCGTTGTTTCGTTCCATGATTCTGGTTCTTGTTTGATTCAACTTTGCAAAGTTGAGGTCCTACACTTGCACTTCGAGCTCTTCATGGTTGTTCACTGGTTTGTTGTTCTTCAACTTTGCAAGCTGTTGGACCTATTGTTGCAGTTTGCATTTTTTTTGGCTCTGAGGTCTTCTCATCCTTTGTTGACAAGTAAGTTTCCATGTCCTTGGTGATTTTCAATATTCTGTTCCAGACCATTTTTGTCTGTGCTCTTAGTTTTTGTTACTGGAAACAATGCGTCTTCATATGGCGGATGTCACATCCATAGTTTTTCGAAAAATTGCAATGCAGAGGGCTTTACGAAAGTAGTTGGGAGCTATCCGAAGATGGAACCATCGGGCGGGGTGTAGATGCAGTGTATGCTTCTACTCTATGGGCCGAAAAATTGTGTCTGCCTGTTTTCTTTCTGCAGAGTTAAGTATGGTTTTATTTTTTTGCAATCTTTCTTCTGTTTGGTTCAGTTTCCAATGTCCATTTGTTTTCTTCTCATCTGCTATGTGAACTAGGGGGATTCAAGTTGAAAAGAAGAAGGTTTAAAGATACATACGGGGATTGGTGTGCTATTTTGCTTTTCTTTTTTATTTTGCTAGTTTTTATTTTTTGCCTGTGTTTTTCTCTATTTTGATAGAAACTGAAAGTATCTAGAAAACAACTTCAAAATGACAGTTGAAAAGATGAAAGAGGTAATAGATGTTGAGTCGTATGAAAAAAATACACAGTCCATTGTACATGATAGCATTGACGTGGTTTTTCATAGGAATGGCCTTTTTAGATTGGATGCATTCTCGTATACTGTTGGGGATTGCCTTTTCGATACATTCCAGGTTCTATTGCATTTACGGTATTCGTCGACCGAGCTGTGCAATGGATTAATAGATTATTTCTTGGCCTATTTTTAAAATGGCGATGTTGAGGCTTTGCAGTCCTACAAATATGAACAAGAATCTGATTTTCTTTGGCAGTTGCATGGAATACATGATGTGGCTACGTATTTTTCAAATATGTGGTTGTCTGCATCTCCAATTCTACCTACACATCAGAGGGGACTTTGGGGAGATACATTTTGTATTTGGTGGCTGTCTAACTGGCTGAATATATCAGTTGGCATATGGTCATTGACAAGAAAAACAAGATATCTACTATTCAACAAAACTACATCTGACAATCCATATTGCATCTTGTTCCATGATTATGATGCCCTCAGTGGCCATTATGAACCACTGTTGTACAGAAAAATGTCCATATGAAATATAGAAGGTCCTCGTATCTACTTTTCCATTATTTGCAAAGACCTTCAATCGCAATGGAAACAAATTTTGGATGGCATAGATTGCTATGGTTTACAGCTGGAAACAAATGTTGTGTCTAGCTGTGGAGATAGTCTGTTTAATGCAATTTGTTGTTTGGTAGCATTCGAGTTCGATGTTCAGTCATTGTGTCTTTACACTGTACAGTCCTTCTGCAATGGGATTATAGGCGGAAGTGAACAAGCTTTTAGGTGCTTGCATCAACACCTTTGCCCATATCTCGTGGAAAATATGTCGGTAGTTGGAAGTTGGAAAGAATACCTTGTGAACATGGCACTTCCATATGAAGAAGGGAATATGGAGGGTTGCAAACTCTGTTTGCAATGGCTGTCTATGGTATTCAGGGTGAATATCTAGGTTTGGTCGGCCTCGCCAGCTGGCACTGTCCATTCCTGGGTTACCGATTCAAATTATCATCGAAAAATTCACATCATGTCATTGAAAACAGATACAACACATATCCATTATGAACCTTTGCTTGGAGATATCGGTAATTCAGGTTTGAGTGTGCAAGCCACCCAAACAACATCGAATCTGCATATGCGTGGAATGCTTTTTAGTCAAAACGAGAGCCCTCCCAGTTGCGATATGGGAAGACAGGGCTTGAACAAAACAAACATGTGTAGAATTCATTTCAGTTGTGATGAGGCCATAGAGAGCTTAAACAAAAAACCTAGAGTAAGTTATCACAATTTGAAAAAAATTATTCGTCAAATTCGTTCAACTTCTGATAAGAAAATAGAGGCCTTGAACAAAAAATGTAAAATAGTTTATGAGAAACTGGGTGAGAGTTAAATTCATCCCAATTGCCACCAGTTCATCTCGCCCTTGGGCAAGAAACATAGAGTAAGTTACCACAACTTGAAAAAGGTCATGCTCGAGAGAAAAAAATACATTGCAACACTTCCTTTTAGAGAGAAACTCACATATGACAATGTAAATAAATTTGTTCGTGCAGAATAGAACATAAGCATGTGCACTTGCATATCCCAGAATGGTCATGAAACTGTGGCAGTTCGTGGTGCACATGAAAAACAGGAAACAGTTTCTACCCATACTTCGCTGCAAAAAAAAAAATGCAAGACAGACCTACATGAAACAAATGAATGACACTCCTTCCATTGCATGTGCAATTTGTGAACAATTGAATTTTTCAAAAAACAGTAAGTCTTTCATGCCTGATTTGCAGAAAGAATACCTCCGGCTAACAGCCCATGATAAACCATTTTCCAGTGAGAAATTTTGTCTTCTATGCAAATGATCGCTTGAAAATGGAAAACTACCACAGTTTGCAACCCCTAACCAAATAAGATGTAATACACCACTAGCAGATGTAAGTGCACTTACGAAACTTGAGGAGAGACTTGTCTCTCTACAAATTTCATTTGCTCAAATAAGACCTTGGGGCTATAAGCGACCCCAGATGGGCTTAACAGGATCAATTATTAATGTGCATGTTTAGCTAGATGTTTTGCAAAAAGCGTTGCCACAGTTCATTAACAATACAATTACAATTGTTGTGGTTCTGAAAAGACACTTGCAATACAAAAATGTGTATCAGACAGGCAAAGTGCGTGTGCATGATGTTATGAAAGCATTAAAGGAATTATGTTCTAGGGCCCTGTACAAAGCAGAGAACATCTGTATAAATGCCAAATGGAACAGTGTTCTCGCAAAAGAACATGGCAACTCTACAGAGACTCTCGAAAATCCTAGTGATTTTGATATAAGTGATGAATCGGAGACTGAAACACCTGCTGAAAAATTGGTCCATGGATTCACGGATTCACAGTGCATTCGTGACTTGCAAGACAAAATTGTCGAAATCGCACCTGGCGAGGGGCAACATCCACTTGGAATATTCAAGGACAAATTTACTGAGGAAATGAACTTTCCAACACTGTTCTATGAAGATCCATGTGGCATTGATATTACAGAATGATTCAGTTATCATTAAATAGTCTGATGGGAGCTACTACATTTAAGCGATTACTTCTCCAGTCGCATAACAAATTTGTTTTTCAAAACAATGCACATAATAATAGAGAAAGTTCTATCCTGCATGTGGGTCAGAATAAGAAAAGGCCAGTTACAAGGAAGAAAGTTGTTGGCCAAGGATGTGAAGTACAGAGTAAACCTAGAAAAAATTATGAAATCTGATATTGGATACATAGATTTCAAGAGCATTCGCACTTCTCCTGACTATTTGCAACTAAAAAAAATAAAATTGCAATGATCCGACAATTGGGGCTGCCAACATTTTTCATCACATTTACAAGTGTAGAGCATTGTTGGGATCCATTGGTGGCTGCCATTTCTGACCTGCATAGTAACATGAAACACAAAAAAAAACCAATGCACTAGAAAATAACGACATTAACTACCTCATAAGAAAATACCCGGTGACATGTACTCGATACTATAGACATAGAATAAATTCTTTGAGATAATTGATATGCCATGATGAAACGTTTTTCGGAAAAATAGACTACTTTTTTGTGACTGAATTCCAGAATAGGGGAAATGAGCATGACCACGCACTATTGTGGATAGAGGGTGCACCAGTCTATGGAGCTGATAAGAATTCAAATATCGAACAATTTGTGGATAAATACATAACATGCAATACAGATCATTTGGAACCAAACCTTGCGAAAGTCCATAGACATTACCATACAAGAAGTTGTAGAAAACGAAAAAGCTCGCATTACAAATACAAAATTCTCGTTCCACCAATGAGAACTACAAGAATCATAGAGCCAATTAGTTTAGAGGACAGCGTTGTTGTTGAGAAATCTAAATCCTTGTTCGCATTTCTAGAACAAGGAGAATTTGACGAAATGATGAGTTTTGATGCCTTCTTGACACAGGTAAATCTATCAAAATATGAGTACATCCAAGCCATACAAATAACGCTCAGGCAACCAACACTTTTCCTTAAATGAAAACTCTCCCATATTTGGAACAACAATTTCTCCAAGGACATGCCAGTTATGTGGAAAGAAAATACAAATGCACAATATGTGCTGAATGCATATGCTGCAACATCCTACTACACCTCGTATATGACGAAAATTGACAAATCTATGACATCTACATTCATAAAAATACGCAAAGAACATGAAAGAAGTCTTGTTGATGCCATACAAATGATACGCACCCTTGAAAATACATTGCTTAATCTTCAACAAATGTCTGCTCAGCAAACAATTCACATTGCCCTTTCTTTGCCCCTCACTTATAGTTCAAGAAAATGTGTCTTCATAAACACATCTCCACTTGAAAAATGCACATTTATGCTTAAATCATTGGTTTTGCTGCAACAAGAACCTGACAATTCAGAGGATGTCATATGTCGCTCTATTATTGATTATTACATCCAGCATCCATCTCCTATTAGGCATATCTTCTTAGCAAAATTCGTATCGCATTACAAAAAAAATGGGACACCCATATCAAAAACAAAAAAACCCTCTGTTATACGATTTTTCAAATACAATAAACATTGTGACTATGAAAACTATTGTAGAGAAAAACTGTTATTGTACGTTCTGTTCCATGAAAATGAAGAGACATTAATACATAACTTCTCTACATGGGAGGTTGTGTATGTTTCCTTTGAGACTATAGTGCATATCAATGAAGCTAGATTTACCTACAATGTTAATCCAACATGGGGCGATCTAGAAGTTGCACTTAATGACCTAAAAAACCTTGGCGATCATGATGAGACATTCAGAAACCCAAAAACAACCAGAACTCCTTCTGATTCTTATGACTTATAAGCGGATTTTCCTCGTCCTCCAGCGGCTGAAAGTGAAAAACGTATCAACCTTGGTTTTCAAGTTACAAAACATCCTTTCCTGATTGAAAATAATGAATACCACAGAATAAGACGTCTGTTGAATCGTGAACAACAAACAATTGTAAAGAACATTTCCCTTAAAAAATGGTTGAACATGAACAGTCATGTGCACGTGTTCCTTACAGGCGGAGCAGGAACAGGCAAGACATTCACAGCTAAAGCATTGTTCCAAATGCTTATATGAATCTATGATTCAAACAATTGCTCTGATCCTATGAAACCAAAGGGCCTAATAGTTGCATACACAGGAAAATCTGCATACAATGTTGGTGGAACAACAGTCCACTCTGCATTTTTAATGCCTTTTAACAAGTCACAGTTTCTTCCACTTAGCAAGGAAATGTTGGATACATTATCTAAGATTTACGAGGAACTCCAACTTGTCTTTATAGATGAAGAATCTTTGATTGGTAGTTCGTTCTTGTATTTCATTGACAACTGTCTAAGAAGCATAAAACATGTGCAGACCAAATACTTTGGAAACATTGACATGATCTTCTGTGGCGATCTTTACCAGGCACAGCCCATCCAAGATTCTTGGATATTTGAACAACCTATCGTTAACATGGAAACAATGACCCATGAATTCTGGAGAGACAATATTAAATGCTTTGAGTTTCATACTACAATGCGCCAAACAGATGAAATGTTCATTGCAATTCTGAATAGAATGCGCACAAACAACCAAACATATGATGACTTGACCTATATCAATTTGAGGTGTTTATGGCTTGTACCAACAGATCCAACGTTCCCTTACCTGTTCTATAGAAATAAGGATGTTGCAAAGCATAATACCCACATGTTGTCTCTCATGCCTGGAGATGATATCATCATCAATTCGATTGACTTGGAAGAAGACAACCATGGAAATGTCCCACATCATGAACATTCAGTCACTTTACCTTTGCACCTTGCACTAAAATTAGAAATGCTAGTTGAAATATATGCCTGTAACTATGATTCACAAGATGGCTTGGTGAATGGTGCAGATGGAATACTGAAAGGATATACAAAGACATAAAAAGTAGATGTTCTTTGGATTAAGTTCCATGAACCGCATATAGGCAAGCGACAAGCAAGAAAGTTGTCTTATCTATATAATTCAAATGCTGCAAGCGATTGGACTCCTATTTTGCGAATATCAAAGACAGTATCGACATCAGCAAAGACAGGTCGACTGAAGATTCACAAACAGTTTCTGATTAAACTTGCATGTGCACGTACAATCCATGGATCACAAGGACTAACACTTGATAATGTTGCATTTCGGCCTGCTAGAATTTAGATACATGGACTTGTATACAAAACACTGTCCCATGTCAGAAGCATAGACTCCTTGTATTTACTAAGTCCTTTGACAAAAGATAACTTCAGAGTGAAACAAAAAGTTGATATTGAGATGGAACGACTGAGGACCACCGCAAAATGGAAACTACATTATGATTACCAATCCATACAAACAAATTCATCTGTATCAATTCTCTCGCTTAACATACATAGCTTAAATGTACACATGGATGATATATTGAATGACTATGATTTAATGCAATCCGATATTTTGTGCTTGCAAGAAACACACATGGAATTATGCATGCAGAACAAACAATTCCTAAATCAAAATTGCCTATCAAGTTACATTACACATGGGGTGATGATACTGGTGAAAAAACATGTACCAATTTTGGACCACATACATATCGAAAAAAAGAATGTTGAACTGGTGCTTGCCAAAAAAAATTCCCATGGAACAGAAGTTGCAATACTAAATCTGTATGTTTCTCCCCATGCAGCATTCTCCAACATAGTAAATGTTATTTCCAATGCATTGGACCATTTCCATCTAAACGGATCCATTGTACTTGTAGGAGACTTCAATATTGACATGCTACAAAATACTGGCAGAACAAAAAAATTGCAAAACTACATGTGCAAATACAGTCTGCAATTTCTTCTGAACAACACAACCCATCTGCAAAACCCACTTATTGACCATGTCTGATCCAATGTGCCCATTTCTCAATACAGTATGTTTGTCTTAGACACATATTGGTCTGATCACGATACAATTGGTATTGCACTTGAATTATGACATATACATCAAACTTATTTCAAACTCATATTTCTATATTTCAAAGCATATATGTATCCCTGATTTATACACATAGCATTCCAGTGAGCATACAGATGGTCTTCTACTCTAATTATAAAATATACATTGTGCAAAAAAAGGAAAAAATAAGGTACATCCTCAAAAAAAACTATTTGTGACTCTATTCATCTTATTCAATTTTTTTTTTGTATATATGTACATAGTAGTTTCCTTTTTCTTAACATCTGAGCTTATGTTCATATCCCTTTTGTTTTGTACTTTTGTTGATAGAAATAAAAAGGAAAAGTAGAAGGTGCAAAGAACTCCTACCCAGAGATGTACACGAATCAATGCAAAGGTGCATTATTTTTCTGCCCGTGTTCCATAGTAAACAATTTTTCCTTTTCTTTCTTAGAATTTGTCAAACTTGTTTGCAAGTATGTTTTTTTTTTTTTTTTTCTTGCACCGAGAAGCCACTACGTTGCACGTCCACCATCCAGCGGAACTGCAATGTTGAGACAGCCAGCCTGCAAGTCCATTTGTCAATATGTATATCGCCCAACTATAATTGCTATTTGTATGACACAGAACATTAGAGGCACATTGTGCAGCTCGCAAGTGCGTGATCCAAATAAGTGGCTAAGTATGGAATAAGGGATCTGTGCATCATAAGCAATTTGTAGGGCACCGAACAATAAAGACCCATTTCTAACCCCACCAAATCGACAACGTGCGATGCACAAACTATACATGCTCTGTAAATTCTCAGCCACCCAGTAAGTCCGTTTGTTAATTTGTATATCGTGGAACTGTATGTGCTATTTGTAAAACACAGAACAATAGAGGCCTATTTTTTGACCCCTCCCATCTGAGAACCCGCAAGTATGGAATGCGATATCAGTACACGATCTATAAAATCGCATGTCCATACTTTATAAAGGCACATATTTACTTTTTCCTCGTTTCTACACACACTGATCTGGTAATCACAGACTTGGTGTTGCACATGAATTATGAAATGTGCAGTGGGAGTAAGACGGAGCCCTTTGCTTTGCTTAGGTAATTTTGAACCCGCCAGCCCGAGAACCCAATTTCTATATGGTGGAAATCGGCCCAATGTACAACCCGCAAATATGTATTGCTCGTTTGTGGGAGCCCACCAACCCTGGAGTAGAATGTTGAGCCAGTCACCTCTCAAATCTGCTTCTCAATTTATTATCATAAGATATTTGCAAGGCACCGAACAATAGAGCGTCGTTTTTGACCCCGCTAGCCCGAGAACCTGCAATCCAGAAACTGTAGATGGTCTATCAAATCTCATCCAGCCCGCAAGTCCACTTCTCAATTTGTATATCGCGGAAATTTGTGTGCTACTTGTAGAACACTAAACAATAGAGGCATTCTTTTGAACTCGCTCGCCCGAGAACCTGCGATCCCGAACCATGCACTTTCAGACTTGGCCATTCCTTCCTTGCTTTCTCTTCCCCATGGCTGTTACCTTCGCACGTGTGCATGATAAAAAATATTGTTTATATATATGTGTGTGTGTGTGTGTGTGTGTGTGTGTGTGTGTCTGTTTGCTTTCTAAATATTTAATGCTAATACGTCATCATGCAGCTACCATCTAAGTTGTCATTGATGCGCGCAAGGCTCGAGAAGTTTTTCCATTAATGCAATTTTTGCAAAGCATTTTCTTCTCCCTTCCCAGTTTTAATTCAAAATGCCATGGAATGTCATTCACAGGCCGCCAGCTTGCTTCCTTCACAAAACCTCCAATCGCTTCCCAGTCTTAATTTCAAATACCATGTAATGTCATTTGCACGCCGCCAGCTTCGTTCGTTCATGAAACCTCCTATCCTTAAATGTTGTTGGCTGTAACCCTCACCTTCGCACTTCTAAGTTTGCAATAACTACACTTTACTTCTAACAGGTCACCATACAGCACGCATAGATATTGTCATTAATGAGGAGATTTTCCATTCGCATGCATTGAAGCAATGTTTGCGAGGGGTTATATTGTCCCCTCCATTTCTTCATTTCAAACAACATTTGGAGCCAGCCAACCTTTTGATAAACTCTTGCCAGCAGCTCCACAATAGTTTTGTAGAGATACAATGAACATCTTCCTCAAGAGCTCCCCATGCAGAAGAACGGAAAAAGAATTGTAGGGGAGGCGGAGTAGCCCAAAATTTACCATCAAAACATGGATCGACGCTAATCTGGAAAGCATATTCTGCAACCTTGATCAGCCTGCACACGCAATTCAGCATGCATTCTCAATGGACATGGTTGGTACCGAACTTTTTTACGAAGATGAAACCTTCTTATTCTAGAGCGTTGTTTTTGAAACCGAATCAAAAAAATTAATCATTGAAAAAAGAGATGTAAAAAATAAGAAAAGAAAACATCGTTCAGAACTTGACCTTGCCAATATGCACACATCCAAAATCTATGAACTTCACAGGGAAACCGAAGATTCTCTTCATGATTCTGTTGGATTCATTGAAGCCGAAAATGCCAGACTAAAGAACCGGATTAAGGAATTAGAGGAAGCTTTGTTTCCTATGGTATTTCTTGGTAGTTCCTTGGAAATAGACATGCCTGTGACTATGTGCACCCCTGAAACAAATCTAAAAGGGTCCTCCAGCTTCCTCACATCCTATAGATGATATGTCAAGAAAAATATCAACAAAAGAATAGAACTGATTGCCAAGGCCTGGGAAACATCACAGAATATGGATTCCCTGGGGAGCAGGGCACATAACTTGCTCCTACTTCTGCAAACGGATTTAAAGAATGAAGAAACTTTCCATGTGCACTCGATCATCCCTTTCTCCTTTCATGTCAACAACATGCCAGAGACGAGAAGAAGACAACATGATCTCCCGTCCAAAAAAAGGTTCACTCAATTAGAAGCATGTTGGAAACAGAAAGTGAAGAACATGTACATAATTGTGCAATCATGTGAGCAAGCAATATCAAAGAAAGAAACATTATTCACAAAGCTCACCAAAATAGACCTAGTAGGAAAGACAAACGGCTTCCAGGACCCCAGCTTAATCCTTAACTCACTGACGTTAACCAAGCAAGATTTTGATCAACAAGTTGAATATTTGAAGGCCTTGTCCTTAGAAAATTTTTACAGAATTGTTGAATATGATAAAGAAGAGGTGGACAACTAGCTAGTCGGGTATTCGCTACAGAATGGGGACATTCATGAAGGTCTGTGTAAACTTTCAATTGATCTAAGAGAATTAGAAAATGAAGTTTTCAACATTCGAATCCGCAATGACATCAACGTCGCCCCCTTGAGAAGCTATATTGAAAAGAACTTGAAGTGGATCAACCACGAAATCCAACAGGCAAATGCATAAATCCTTTGTGTATCAATTGAGTTATTGAAGCAGGTTGCCCACAAAAACCAACAGGGAAAGGCATGACCAACCAAACACAAAAATTACTTATACGTACCATCCTTGTAAGTGTATAGTGATAGTCCTTTCTTTATCAATCCAGTCATTCCTTTTCTGAGTAGAAATCTATAGACAAAAATTGATCTTCGCATTTCTACTTTTCAAGTATTACATTCTAGCGTGTCCAACTTCTTTCCACACTCCTGTTTCTTGTACATATTTCTGTTATGGTCCGTGGGAGCCCCAATCCCATTCTATATGACAAACGCATTTACATTTCCAGCGATATGTAACAAACTATTTTTTTTTCATATATTCCAAATAAAACTATTCTTTTGTCTCCTTATATATTTATGTCTTCCTGGATTTTTTATCTTCAGCTATGCTGAATGTGAAGTC
>JZKD02S1941071.1:39025-56191 GCA_000966675.3 Picea glauca
ATTTGGTGAAAACCGCCTTTGGAATGAAGCTGGGGCTTCATGGGTTTTGTGATGGGCTTTGTGGGTTTGTGATGGGGCTTCACACCCACAAGAAAGTCTAATTTGATGTTGACTTATGGAGGGGATTCTATAATGATCCCTAAGGATTGTATATAAAGGAGAGATGTCATTATGACATTTCATATTGTGTAAAGTGTGTTGTGACATAATGGAGTTGGCATAAGTGAGTCTGCACTTGTGCCAATGAGCTTGGTGATTTCAACAAGGGAATTTATGCTACTATGGAAAATCTAGCCTAGGGTTGAGGAATCTCTATTTTCTATTCATGGAAGGGAAAAAACACATCACACACGTGGGAGAGAGAGGCATTTGAAGGAAGAGAATTACATGGAATTGTATGCGAGTTGTAGTGGGCACAATCACATATGTACTCGAGTTGCAGTGGGCACAATCGCATATGTACGTGAGTTGCAATGGGCACAATCACGTATGTACACAGGTTGCATTAAGGACAGTCACATACATCCATACAAGGTTTCTAGGAAGGAGCAGGTCCATACAGGTTGATGTCAACAACAATAGATGTGACATCAATAGGCCATACAAGTGGTCTACTATAGATTTGTTGGTAGAGGAAATTTCCATGGATCTATTGAGGTCTGGTTTTATGGTTTTGAGAGGACAAGGTTGTCCTAATATTTTTGAGTAATTGTGGCAGCTGGGAAGGAAGGACAATGTCTCGCAATGTGTCCCATGTCTTGGATGCTGATATCTCTCTCAATAACAGCCCATGAATGTTCTAATTCGGCCTGGTTAGTCACTGTTTGCAGAATAATATTAAATAGGTTTAAAGCAATACTGGTTTGATCTTGGAGACCAAGTTCTCTGTTGGGTTGTCTGCTATTTGGGACAGTCACGGGGGAATAAAATTTTATTTAGTTGTGAAAGAATTCGATAAATTATTACTTCGGTTTTTTAAGAGATGAGAATAGGAAAAATAGTTTCGAAATTCAAAATAATAACATAAATACAGTTGAGGTCGTTTCCTAGACTTGAAACAATTTGAGAATCATAAAATAACAAAGAAATACTACTGAAAAATATGAGGCTTTAATCAAGAAAGAATCTCATATTGTAACAAGAAATAAAGAAGAAAACGAGATTTCTAATGAAGTGTTAAATATCATGGTTCAAATGATCCACAGGTCTTAAAATTACTGATAGCAATTTCAGAGGAAAAGCTATAAATAATTTGATAACCAAATCAATCTAAACTATAAAAGATGTATAAAATAAACTTCAAATTGATCATTCATTAGAAAGACATTGAAAGGGAAACATAGAAAAATATGGTAAAAAAGGTTAAAGAACACATAGCTACAAGTTGGCAGGATTCAGAATCTCATCTATATCGTATATCACAGTGGATTGGAAAACTTTTAATAGAATCGGCTCTCTCAAAAAAAAACCAAAAGCCTTTTCTCAGTCTTCTGAAAATATATTTATACATGCTCATCAAATATTTTCCCGTTGGTGATTAACCAACTTCCTAAGACTACGGTTACATAGATGAATAATGTCAAACCATTTACATTTCTTTTCTAACTGCTTTATTATTCTAATGATGAAAATATTCAAAAGAGTACTTTTATGTTTGTGTTGACGAACTTCCTTCTTCTTCCTCAAGACAGTGAATACATTTTCCCAAAAACTTCACCAAAACTCTGGGAATGTCTGGTATCTCCTTTGCCTCAAATATGAAGAATCTTTTTTGTAATTCGGGCAAACGATCTTCTATTATCTTCCTTGTGAACTTAATAGTTTGCAACTTTAAGTTCGGTATCACTATCCATTTGTTGATTTCGGTGATATTGATTACCTTAATTTTTGGGATCTCTACCTTCGTTTCCTCCAAATCTTCCTTGAACCTTAGCTGGTGCTTGACAATGTTAATCTCTCCTAATAACCCAGGACTGTCATTTTTTCCAATATTCAATGAAGTTTTTTCTAAGAGATCAAAAATTCCTTGACAATCATCATTGACATCTCTGGTTATTCTTTTATTTTCAGCCAGTTCTGCTTCCCACACTTTAAGTATTACATCTCCTTTAACTTGTTGTGGAATGGATAGCTTCTGAATCTTTCCGATCTCTTCCTTTGTTGAAAGGGCTACTGCTTTTTGGAAAGTCGTTCTGGCCGCTTTCACTTCACTTTCTTTCTGGAGAACATTCTCCAAAGATTTATTTGTTTCTTGAAAGTAATTTTGGACAACTTCCAAATTTAAAAACACTTTATCTTGTTCCTTTTCTATTTTCAAATGTATTCCCAATACCTGAGCCTAGAAAATTTCAAGCTCTACCACTTGATTTGAAATAGAACTAATCTTATCTTGTAATTGTTTATTTGCTTCTTCTTGCTTTAGGACCTATGCCTGGGTGACCTATATTATTTAATTTGCTTCCTCTAATCTTTTTTTCATTTTCTGAATCCCTTGAATATATTTTAATCAAGCTTGTTCTAGACCCTTTTTTATTCCCCAACTGATATTTCTTTCAGTTTCTTTAAATTTACCCTGTAGTTGATCTATCATTTGGTCTTTTTGTTCCAACATGGTTGTCAAACTACCCACAAAATATAAATTCGTCGACGCTAAAGCTCCCATCGTGCCTGTTATGTCTGTAGCAAATTCTCCATATTTAAGTTTCTTTCCACCTATAATGACCCTATGCTTTTTAACCATCCCATCTCCTCTTGGATGGATTTCATGTCTCAAGATTGCCCTTCTCTTTTTACTGAAAAAATAATCTGATGAAGGAATCTCATCCCTAGAAATTGGCTCCAAATCACTAACATACAGAGCTCCCTCGTGGGGGTTTCCATAAGTAGACTTCAATGAAGTCAAGGAAGTAATGGGACTTCCAAGTTTTGTCGATGTTGTTCCTCCTGTATTTTCTAGAACATCCTTAGGGATTTCTGGGGATGTTTCTAGGTCCTTTCCCTTCCCTGCCTCTGATTCTTTTGTCTGGGAAATTTCTGTATCTTGTGAGGGTATTCCAGTATTCTTCATATTTCCTTTAGTATTTTCTTTGTCCTATATATTTGTTTCAAACCCTGGGGGAGGCCCTTCCTACTCTGGAGGTAGGGTCGTAGCTTCGCCCTGCAAAATTTTGGGTAAACAGCTTCGCCTATGGCTCTGGAATGACGCGAAACCAATCTGTGTGTCATGTGGTAGGGCTTATACTTTGTTCAATACCTCTTCATAGGATTTAACCTCTTTGAATACGTCATCATAAACAATTGTTTCATGCTCATAGGATTTTAAATTACAATGCATCAAATGTTTGCTTACTAATTGATAGGGGTCATGCTTTCTGTGTTCAATATCTACCAATTTTACTTCTTCTAGTGATTCAGCCTCTACTTTAGAATGGCCTAGATTCAGTAATGAAAATTTCTCGATATGTACAGGGAAAGTTGGCCATGACTTCTTCTGAGCTTCCTTTAGCTCTAATCCAATGCCGCCTTTTACTATCTAGTGGGCTACCTCTCTACACACCAATCTGTCTAGTAGGAATTTAGGGAGTGCATGAGGGGGAATAGAACAACCATAAACCCTAATGTAGGAAAAAATCTCATCAATAAACCAGTCAGCTATTGCTTTAAGATTTTCTATGACTGTATCAGAAATGCGAGGGGGCTTGCATCCAAAAACTATTTTATGCATCAGAATTATAACAAAATGACAAATTTCATAAAATGCATCCTTAGCATTTTCTTCCTAAAGGGTAGAATGATATTCATGAATGGGTTCTGGACAGGTTATGTTCCAACTCCAATTCATTAAGGGAAAAGGAGTCACATAACAGATTGCATCCATAATGTATGCTGACATGTAAAAGGCCACTGGTTGTCCCTTAGATTTTGCAACTCTGTAGTTTGAGATTTCTTGTGTTAGGTTATCCGACAAAATCTTACTCCAGTTAAAAGCATATCCTTCTGAAGCTTCTTCTAAAAATGGCACCCAATCTGCATGAAAATGGCAGGGATCTTTTCTTTCGAAAAAATCTACACAACATAATGGCTACGTAGACCATGTATTCATTCAAGGATGTTGTAGCATAAACCCCATGGGTATCAGCCCTAAATTTTGATGGGCATCTCCACCAGTCTCTAATTATATCAGGATAAGTCCGGTCTACCTCGATGCATTCTTTCCTCTAAAATTCTACTAAAAACTCGGCATTAAAAGTATGTTTAGGATTTGGCAAGAGTTTATACATTACTTGTATATGTTCTGGCCTGAATGAGCCGACGATGACTCCTTGATCATTTAAGATGCTCCTCGTCGAGATATCGACCTTTTCCAGGGCCCAACTGATCATATCATTATATGCCACGAGTCGAGGATGCGCAGTGATCTTATGAAGCTCTGATTATGCTATGTCCCGATAGTGATTCTCATAATCAGGATGAGCATTCTTAAATTCACATTCCAGAGATTCAGAGATTTGAGTCAAAGATTTAATGGAGTCTATAGCGTGTGGCGTGGTGTCGGAGATGATATCTCCTTCCTGTATATCTTCACTCTTCTTCGGTGCCATGACTTTATGTTAAATGGAAAACCTGTCACAGAAAAGGAATGAATGAGCTCAGCTGAATGCTTCTTGTGCTTGATAAAATGAAAACGCAGACATTCAAATGCTCTTTTAATTCATTTAACAATGACATGATTGACGCAGATGACAAGAATTTAAGACATTTAATGCGGTAGATATTTTACTGAGATACGCATTAGTACCACGTATCACCAGTTATTCTTTATTTAAAATGGTCGTATTATGGCGCCTTTGAATTTTAAAGAAAAATCGGAACATTTTACTCAATCGGAAACCGAAACATGAATGAAACCCTAAAAAAAATTATCATTAATCATGCTTTGGAAAAAGGTTAATTTGTGCTAATCATAGATTAAGAGTCAAGATTTTGTTTTTTTCGGGATTTCGGGGATAGTGTTGTCGAAAGGTATGTTATCTCAAAATTCAATCTCCGAAATCGCGAAATCGCGACAAGGTTAATTAAGACTTAAACGTTTTAGCAAAGTAATTGATTGATATTAAGTGTTTCGGGATTTCGGGGATCATTTTGACAAGAAGTATGTCATTGATGAATCCCAATTTCTGAAGTTGTGAAATTGCGACGTGTTTAAAAATAGGACTTAAATTCATCTTAATTAACTAACTAATCAGGGTTAAAGACAAAACAGAGTTAGTTTGGTTTAACACAAATTATGGGTCGGGATTTTGCGATTCAGGATTTAGGGGATTGTTTTGACAAGAGATGTGTTATCATTGAACCTCGAATCCTGAAATCGTGAAATGATTAACTAAGCCTTAACTTTTTGCGTTAGAGAATTAATTAATTAGCATTTTAACTAACACTCTTTATTTCGAGAAATTGGGGATCGGGATTTCGCGATTCAATTTGTATTGAAAAAATATGTTTTCAGCAAACCCCGAATTCCGAAAACTCTTTAAAGTTAACCTTAAATCCATTAGGTTTAAAACTTATCATGATTAAAATAATTTTATAGAAAAATGCGTCGGGATTCTTATAATGCTTTTAGGTTTTTTCCTTTTATTATTTAAATAATTGATTTCTTCGGGAAATCGGTACCGTGTGTTTGGGAATGATAACGAAACTTGCATTTTATGAAAAGCCGAAACCCAAAAAAGGAAAGTTTAGGTCTTAGGGATAAAAGTTTTAAGAATTGTTTTAACATAGGCTCCAAATGGGGACCTCGTCTCCTTGTGGGACAAGGAGAACATGTAAACTTAGTGCCTTCATTGGGTTAATGGGGTCAAGGGTTTATCCCTGCAAAAATTGCTAAGGAAGGGGATACAAAGGGAAAAAGAGATTTCATTTTTACTTCTGAAAATCTTTTCAAAGTTCTCATTTATTGTAAACTCAGTTGCAGTCTCATTCATGATCTTCTCCTTCTCGTTACTAAAATTAAGTTAGCATTAAGATGGTCAAAACAATCTTAGGAAATTCAACAGATTTGTGGCTTTCGGCTTGCAGCAAACGAAGCAAAATTTATATTTTTAATGGGGAGCCCTGTCTGGACTTGGGATGCAGATCCGGTTTCGAAAAAATTGGTAACTAGAGTAGAGTGGTATTTAAGTATGACAACCTTACAGATACCTCAAATATTGCTTCACTGTCAGCGAGCCTGTTCAGTACCCCAGTGAAGTTATCTGTCCCTTTTTACTGAATTTCCTTTCACCGCTTCGAATGCTAATTATACATTTAACCTCAGATATTGCTTCACTACCAACGAGCCTGTTCAGTACCCCAGTGAAGTTATCTGTCTTTTTATACTAGACAAGGGAAATCATTTAAATGAATTTCCTTTCATCGTCTTTTGGACTAGATGGGGGCAATCAAATATGAATTTCCTTTCACTATCTGTCTTATATTTACTTTATGAATACGAAGCGGGGGAAATCAGTGATACTTAATATACCAGGGGTGGTATCTGTGTAAAAATTGCAATGGAGGTTTGTCAACCTGTTTTGATTACTCTAGACCAACCTTTTCTCAATCTTCAAAACACCTTAGTCTGCAGAGAAAAAGGGTGAGATTAATTTCAAGGGTCTTCCTTTGAGCAAGCTTAAATCCTCAGAAAAACTGTTAAGAGACCTAGGAGAGTCAGGATTGGCCTAAGCATAACCATGTTTAGTTAGAGAGTAAGAAATATGAGGACTGGTATTACCGATTAAGAACTATTTTTTCAATTTCAAAAGTTAAGACGTAATCTCTTCTCCCTCTATGGGAATCCCGAAAAAGAAGCTTGATTCAGAACTAAGGGTAGAAAGAGGGGATGTAGAACGATCTGGAAGTCGAAAAATAGAGGTTATAAATTAAACCCAACTCTTGGAACTCTCTCTTAAAGATTTTTACTTTATTTACCTCCTATCTTGTTCTAAGTGAAACCCTTAAGGCCTAGATTTTGAAAACATTTATCTATTTATTTTGGCCTATCAAACTTACAAGATAATCAACGCACTTTTTGAATCAAAATCTTTTTTTTCACAAAATAAACTTTGTTGGGACTCACACCTTTGCCTTACCATTTTCATTCTCTTTTTGAAATAACAGAAAATCTTATCTATCACCTATTTTTGGCAAATTTATCTTTCACTTTAAGGTTGTTCATTTGCTTCTTTTACTTGTCGGGTTGTCAGCCAGAATCCTGTGAAAGAACAATATGAAAAGTATCAGGGTTTTTAAGGAATTGGATACATTAAGAATTTTGTATCTTTATTTCTAAAAGAGACATAAACCAATTTTATTTTATTTTTCTTTATTTACATAATGAAAATAGACTTCCAAAGAAAATTATGAAATAAAGGACTAAACAAAATGGTATATACAGTGGGAATTCTGGAAATCAATTATTCCATATAATGTTTTAAAAAACGCCCATTGACGGGGGCATTCAGGATTTTACCATCCAAATTTTCTAGCAGAAATGAATTCTTTCCTTCAGGAGATGCAACCTTGAATGGTCCATACCAGATGTGATTGAATTTACCATTTTTTCCCGAATCCTCCTTCCTAGCATCCCATTTCAAAACCAAATCTCCGGGGAGAAAATTTTTGTCGTTGGCTTTACGATCGAATAACACTTTCATGTCATCCTGGTATTTCTGCAGCCTTTCATCCACTATTGCCCTGTGTTGCTGAACTTCAATCAACTGATTTATCCTTCTTGTGACAGGATTTGGTTCTTCCTTCTCATCTTGCCACAGTTTCATTACAGGAAGTTCTAGGTTTATAGGCAACACTACATCTGTCCCGTATATCATTTGGAAGGGAGAAGTGCCGATAGACTTTTTCGTGCCTATCCGATTTGCCCACAGAGCGTATTTCAAATGCACATGCTAAGACTTTTTATTTTCGCTTAACACTTTCTTAATTATATTGATTAAGCTCTTGTTTGAAGATTCGGCCAGACCATTTCCCTAAAGGTAGTATGTTGTGGAGTGACCGAGCACAATATTATATTTTTGGTAAAAACTGACCATAGCCATAGATTTAAAAGCATTAGCATTGTCTGTGACTATCTTTCTGGGACAGCCGAACCTAGAAAAAATATTTTCTTCTAAGAAATCTATTACCACTGAATCAATAGCCTTTCTCGTTGGAATAAATTCCACCCATTTGGTGAAGTAGTCTATAGCGGTCAGGATCCATATGTGTTGAGCACTAGAATGAGGATTAATTTCGCCTATGAAATCTAATCCCCATTGTTGAAAAGGAGCTTCCATTTTGACCAGAATCAATGGCATTGTTGGGAGTTTATGTTTGCCTGCAAAAAGATGGCAAGGGCTGCAAGCTTGTACCTTGGCATTGATGTCTGAGAAAATTTTGGGCCAATAATACCCAGCCCTCGGGATCTTATAAGCCGTAGCCCTCCAGGCGTGGTGTCCTCCACACACTCCTTCGTAAAATTGGCTTATGACCTTTTCTGTTTCTGATTCGACCAAACAGACCAAGAGGAATCCAAGTGGGTCCTTCCAATACAATTGTTTTTTGGAAATACAGTACTTGACCGCATGCATCTTCAGCGTTCTGGCTTTGGATGGCGACAAGTCACTTGGGCATTTCAATGTCAACAAGTAGGATACTATGTCCTTGTACCAATTTGATGAAGCAAATTTCTCTTCGATTTGGATTTCAGCTATTTGATCCTCAAGTTCATTCATGTCTACCCACTCTTCCTCCCCCTGAGAGTTGTTTATCCCGAGAGATATGAAATTGGATTCAGCTAAGAGTTTAGCTAAGCCTTGCCCCTTTACTAATTTTGTTGGTTTTATCTCCAAGTCGAACTCTTGAATTTTGGCAAGCCATCGTACTCTTTTGCCATCACTGTCTACCTGAATCAAAATATCTTTTATGGAGCTAGTAGGTACATATGCAATCACCTTAGAATGCAAAACATAGGTTCTGAAAGCCTTTAACGCTTTTACCATAGCATATGCTTGTTTTTCCATTATATTATATCTGAGTTTGGCATCTCGGAGACTTTTGCTAAAGAAGGCTATCGGTTGCTTGAAACCTTCTTCGTTCTTCTGAAGGAGTACTGCGGCGAGTGTGTGTTCAGAGGCAAATGAGAAAATAAGGAAATCCTTGAGATAATCAAGGCTCGCTAGTACAGGTGCCTCGCTTATAACCTTCATGGATGATTTTAGGAGCTAAATTTCGCTCATGGGATAATTTTCCATGGTTTTTCCAAAAAAGAGATTCTCTATTTTAAAAATGATTCGCCCAAATTCTATAGGATAAAATTATTTTACCTTAAAAATCGCCAAATTTTTATAAAAACTATATAAAATCATTAGAAATTTGAATATTTTTACAAAAATATCGCCAAACATTTATAGTTGGCATATGAAGGATTAGTAAGATTCGCTAAGGTTTCTACATTTTAAAATAAATTTCCATCCTTAAAATCATTCCTGATAACCTTCTTGATGCGTGCAAAGGATGCTTTAGCTTCTGCTGTCCATTTCAGTTCGCTATTTTTCCTAAGCATATATGTGATCAATTTCACGATTTCAGCGAAGTTTGGAATAAATCTTCTCAAAAAAATATTTTTCCTAAGAATGACTGAATTTCTTTCACATTCCTAGGAATACTTATTGTGTCTATAGCTTCAACTCTTTTAGGGTCGATTCTAATTCCATCTCGAGATACAATATGACCCAAAATCTTGCCTTCTTGCATAGCGAAGTGAGACTTTTTAGGATTTAAGGACAAACCAAACCTGCGGCATTTCTCAAACATCTCCTTGAGATGTATGAGATGATCCTCATCCAATTTAGAAAAAACAGTTAGGTCATCCAAATAAATAACTACAAATTTGTCCCTTTTGCCAACGAAAGCGATATCCATTGCCCGTTGAAAAGTAGCACCTACATTCATCAAACCAAACGACATCTTATCATACATAAATGTACCCCAAGGAGTCGTAAAGGTTGTTTTTTATTTATCGTGATCGTTGATGGCAATTTGATTGTAACTTGAAAATCCGTCAATCATCGACATCCTATTAGCTCCTACCACTTTTTCTAAAACATGATCCATTTTAGGTAGGGGGGTAATTATATTTGAGAGAGGATTTATTTAGATTTCTGAAATCGACACACACTCTAATTTCCCCGTTTTTCTTCCTAACCAGGACCAGGTTTGCTACCCAATCAGAATCTCTCAGTGGTACAATTATCTTTGCATCAAGGATTTTTTTTACTTCTCGTTCGATAACAGGTAATAGGATGGGGTTTATTTGTCGAAGTTTTTGTTTAAAGGGTTTGACACCAGGCTTCAGGGGTATCTTATGTTCGATCATAGAGGTGTCATAGGTTCTTAGTTCTTCATATGACCAAGTGAAAACGTCTTTGTACTTTCTAAGCAACTCCGTGTATTTATTTTTGGTTTCTGTAGATAGATATTTGGACAGTTTTACCATCCGAGGGTTTTCTTTAGTTCCTATGTCACAGTCCTCAACCTCTTTAGGTTGGGGCTGTAGGGTGGTTTTTGAAGGGATATCATCTTGATTGAATAATACTTCCAAGGGAATTAGGCCCTTGGGAATCTGGTTATTCTTGAGAACGAGCATTTGGTGATTCGCAATTTTGTCGTGAAACTCTTTAGAATCCTCCCCCTCCTGCGTGATCCAAATGGGATCATTTTGATTTTCTTGATCAGTATGTGTTTCTGCAAATTCATCTATTGATTTTAAAAATTTACAAAGTTGTTCATCGTCCTCGAAGACTTGCCAATGTTGTATGTTATTCGATATCGAAGGTTGATGTCTCATTTGTATGTGATACTTTAATTTAAACGTGGTAGGAGGTGTGAAAGTTGATGTTGTTTTGGCTAATGCATCAGCCTGTTGGTTTTCAGTCCTTGGGACGAAATGAACATTCACAGAGGAGAAGAAATCCTCGATCAGATCCTAGACACAATTCCTATAGGACCTCAATCTAGGATGTTTGGCCTGGTACTATCGATTCACATGTTTTATGATTAACTCGATGTCACCAAAGACTTCGAGTTTCTTTATTTTCATCCTTCTAGTGGCTTCTAATCCTAGCACTAACGCTTCATACTCGCATACATTATTTGTACAATCCACATTCCACTGAAGCCTATATGAAAATGGGATTACGAATTGATCATCGGGAGCCACAAGGAGTGCCCCAACTCCAGCTCTAAGGAAATATGAAGCACCGTCAAAATACATCTTCCATACACCAGTGCTATATACATTTTTTTTCATTTCTTCTTTTTCGGTTTTTTCTTCTATACAAATTTTGTCTACATCTACTTCAAAATCATCGTCAATAGATAATATACAATTTCCTAAATCTTGGTCAACAATATAAATAGGATGATTATTTGGGTTATGTGGATCACCTACCGTGAATGCCAACCTAGTCTCTCTGTAAAGACGCGTGTATTGTCCTCCAAAAACTGGAATTGTAGCGTATGTCATGTCCAGCTGGAGAGATCATCTAAGCTTGGCAACCCATGACCTAGATAATAGCATACCATACTTCGGAGGGATGTCAGCGACTACTACATCCATAAGAATGTTTTTTGCAAGTATTTGTGCCAGACCTACCACCAGGTCTTTAATCATGCCTATGCATTTGAATTTTCTTAAATCAAAAGAATATAAGTCACCATAGGGCCTTGTGATTTTGAGACCGAGTTTCTCCATAATTGCCTTTGACATCACATTGTGGGAAGCTCCGAAATCTAGCATACAGTTATGGAGTAGGTGGTCAAACAAGTTTAATGTGATATAAAAGTGGGCCACAGTGTCTCTTGCACCTTCGAAATGTGGACCAAAGACTATGTTCGGCTTGTCATCTTCTAAGTTGATGACATCAGCATAGATTTCGTCTTCAGAAAAGTTAATCATCTTAGCAATTTGTTTTCTGTATATGGGATTTTTAGCTAGTTCAACAAGGGGAATAGGAATTTTGATTTTATTTATTTCATTTTCCAGATTAAAATTTCCCAGGGCCTTGTCATTTTCTATGTTTGGGGCCTCCATTCCTTTCTTTTCAGCTTTTCTTTGTGGTGTGGACTTGTTTTCATTACAGAAGCCTATGTTTTTGCAGCGAGTGTTCCTCCTGGCTTCGACTGGACAGGTTGTGTGTCAATGGTGTGAGTTTTTGTAGTCTGTTTGTCAGCAACTTTTGGAGTCACATCATCAGTTTCTCCCCTTGGCAAGATCTTTTTTGTTGGAACAGTTAGGAGACTTTTGTTCCTAGGTCTTAAATTATATTTTTCCTATAGTTATGCTATAATATCATCTGCGATACCCTGATAGGCCAAATTTTCAGACGTGTCGTTGCTAACATTGTCTTCCGATGTAATTTCTTTATTTAAGGATTTTTCATAATCTTGTCTCAATAAATAAGGTGATTTATTATCATCGCCAAGATTATTAATATCCTCATCAATCTCTTCAAAATCTTATAAATCCTCCTCTCCAATGAAGTTTTCACTTTTGAAGGGGGTTGGGATCTTTTGATCTTCATTTTTAATTATTTTCTGTGGGGCCTGAGGATCAAGATTCCTTCTAAAATCCTTCCTGGGGAAATTATCTCTCTTCGATTTCTCTAGTTCCATTTTTGAGATCTTATTTGAAATTTCTCTAATTACCCTAGCCATCTCGTCTATTTTATCTCTCGAGGATTTCCCCGATCCTGAGGGTCAACCTTGCTCTTTGAATTTCCTATTTTCTTTGTTCCCGGTTTCTATTTTTGCTTTTAATTTCCTTGATGCCATCATGTTTGATTCAATCTCAAGAGCATCATCCTGCATTTTCGTGAGATTTGTTGATCTCCTTTCTCTCAATAATAAGGCGAAATCGGGATCAAAAGCGCCAACAAAAGTCACCTTTGCTGCGGGTTGTAAAGGTTTGACCTCAACCGGGATTTTATTATACAACTTGTTGAACCTTTGTGTGAATTCTAGAACAGATTCTGAGTTTTTCTTTCTAAGGGCTCCAAATTCAGTCAGGTAGTAGAGGTGGTCCTTCCTCTCTCCCCATTGTCTAATAAAAGAACTTTCAAGTTCCTCATAATATCTTAGAGATCCGGCTGCTAAGGATCTGAACCAGGTCCTCACCTGTCCTTCGAAAGTCTGAATGAGGAGTCTAGAATAGACATCTTTGTGTTCTATTCTGAGGATGTCAACAAACTGGTCAAAGAAGTTTATACGTTCTTGGGTGGTCAAATCCCCTTCCCCTGTAAATTTCGAAAGGCTTTTCATATAATTTTCAGGGAGATCGTGTAGGGGAACTGGGAGGACAAGGGGAGCATATCTAGTAGCTACTTTAACGAATATTCCAGGAAGCGTTACTTGACCACCTGTTGGTCCTCCTAGGGCACCACCTCCATCTCCACCACCTCCTTATGCGGCCATTGGTAGATTTGAGGTTGAAGCTCGCAATGCGTGAGGAGAATATTCTCGAAAATCTAGGGAGAAAACCTCAGGAAAAGAGAACGTATCATATGAGAGGGGAAGCCAGACAGATCTTTCAACTGTTTTTGAAATGTTCAACTGCGTAAAGTCAGGCTCACAAATAGTACGTATGGGTAAAAAGACTTGTCTAAGTGATCTTCGTGATTTTAAAATCTTTTCCGGATCAGAGACTGATGAGGTCTGCTTGTTGTCTGGGTTCTTTTTGGTGTTCTTTCGGCTAATAGCCAGTTTACTTATCGTGGAGTCGCCAAGTGAAAAAATAAAGGTAGTCTTAGAAGGTTTTCTATCCTTGTTCACTATCAAGAAAGAAAGTGTCAATGTCGTTCTTCCCAGAGAAAAGATTTGTTTCTTCGTCCCCAGCAACGGCACCAAAAAGATGTTGTTTCCCAGTTTATACTTTAAGGCTGTAAAGTATATCATCAAGGCATCCGTAAAGGTAAAGGTAACTAAAGGATAAGAATCAAAAAGAAGGGTAAAGCATAATCAATTTCTTAACTATCTCTGTCTAGCTTCCAGTTGTTCTTAGATGTTGATATCTCTCTCAATAGCAGCCCATGAACGTTCTAATTCAGCCTGGTTAGTCATTGTTTGCATAATAGTATTAAATAGGTTTAAAGCAATATTGGTTTGATCTTGGAGACCAGGTTCTATGTTGGGTTGTTTGTTATTTGGGACAGTCATGGGGAGTAAAATTTTATTTAGTTGCGAAAGAATTTGATAAATTGTTGCTTCAGTTTTTAAGAGATGAGAATAGGAAAATTAGTTTTGAAATTCAAAATAATAACATAAATATAGTTGAGGTCGTTTCCTGGACTTGAAACAATTTGAGAATCATAAAATAACAAAGAAATACTACTGAAAAATATGAGGCTTTAATCAAGAAAGAATCTCATATTGTAACAGGATATAAAGAAGAAAACGAGATTTCTAATGAAGTGTTAAATATCATGGTTCAAATGATCCACAGGTCTTAAAATTACTGATAGCAATTTCAGAGGAAAAGTTGTAAATAATTTGATAACCAAATCAATCTAAACTATAAAAGATGTATAAAATAAACTTCAAATTGATCATTCATTAGAAAGACATTGAAAGGGAAACATAGAAAAATATGGTAAAAAAGGTTAAAGAACACATAGCTACAAGTTGGCAGGATTCAAAATCTTGTCTGTATCATATATCACAGTGGATTGGAAAACTTTTAATAGAATCGGCTCTCTCAAAAAAAAACCAAAAGCCTTTTCTCAGTCTTCTGAAAATATATTTATACATGCTCACCAAATATTTTCCCGTTGGTGATTAACCAACTTCCTAAGACTACGGTTACATAGATGATTAATGTCAAACCGTTTACATTTCTTTTCTAACTGCTTTATTATTCTAATGATGAAAATATTCAAAAGAGTACTTTTATGTTTGTGTTGATGAACTTCCTTCTTCTGCCTCAAGACAGTGAATACATTTTCCCAAAAACTTCACCAAAACTATGGGAATGTCTAGTATATCTTTTGCCTCAAATATGAAGAATCTTTTTTGTAATTCGAACAAACGATCTTCTATTATCTTCCTTGTGAACTTAATAGTTTGAAACTTTAAGTTCGGTATCACTATCCATTTGACGATTTCGGTGATGATTACCTTAATTTTTGGGATCTCTACCTTCATTTCCTCCAAATCTTCCTTGAACCTTAGCTAGTGCTTGACAATGTTAATCTCTCCTAATAACCTAGGATAGTCATTTTATCCAATATTCAATGAAATTTTTTCTAAGAGATCAAAAATTCCTTGACAATCATCATTGACATCTCTGGTTATTCTTTTATTTTCAGCCAGTTCTGCTTCATACACTTTAAGTATTACATCTCATTTAACTTGTTGTGGAATGGATAGTTTCTGAATCTTTTCGATCTCTTCCTTTGTTGAAAGGGCTACCGCTTTTTGGAAAGTCGTTCTGGCTGCTTTCACTTCTCTTTCTTTCTGGAGAACATTCTCCAAAGATTTATTTGTTTTCTGAAAGTAATTATGGACAACTTCCAGATTTAAAAACACTTTCTGTTGTTCCTCTTCTATTTTCAAATGTATTCCCAATACCTGAGCCTGGAAAATTTCAAGCTCTACCACTTGATTTGAAATAGAACTAATCTTATCTTGTAATTGTTTATTTTCTTCTTCTTGCTTTAGGACCTATGCTTGGGTGGCCTGTATTATCTGATTTGCTTTCTCTAAGCTTGTTTTCATTTTCTGAATCTCTTGAATAACTTTTAATCTAGCTTGTTCTAGACCCTTTTTTATTCCCCAACTGATATTTCTTTCAGTTTCTTTCAATTTACCCTGTAGTTGATCTATCATTTGGTCTTTTTTTTCCAACATGGTTGTCAAACTGCCCACAAAATATAAATTCACCGACGCTAAAGCTCCCATCGTGCCTGCTATCTCTGTAGCAAATTCTCCATCTTTAAGTTTCTTTCCATCTATAATGACCCTATGCTTTTTAACCATCCCATCTCCTCTTGGATGGATTTCCTATTTCAAGATTTCCCTTCTCTTTTTACTGAAAAAATAATCTAGTGAAGGAATCTCATCCCTAGAAATTGGCTCCAAATCACTGACATACAGAGCTCCATCGTGGGGGTTTCCATAAGTAGACTGCAATGGAGTCAAGGAAGTAATGGGATTTCCAAGTTCTGTCGATGTTGTTCCTCCTATCTTTTCTGGAACATCCTTAGGGATTTCTGGGGATGTTTCTAGGTCCTTTCCCTTCTCTACCTCTGATTCTTTTGTCTGGGAAATTCCTATGTCTTGTGAGGGTATTCGAGTATCCTTCATCTTGCCTTTAGTATTTGCTTTGTCCTGTATATTTGTTTCAAGCCTAGGGGAGGCCCTTCCTTCTCTGCAGGTGGGGTCGTAGCTTCGCCCTGCAAAAGTTTGGGTAAACAGCTTCGCCTATGGCTCTGGAATGATGCAAAACCAATCTGTGTGTCAGGTGGCAGGGCCTGTACTCTGTTCAATACCTCTTCATAGGATTTAACCTCTTTGAATACGTCATCATAAACAGATGTTTCGTGCTCATAGGATTTTAAATTAAAATGCATCAAATGTTTGCTTACTAATTGATAGGGGTCATGCTTTCTGTGTTCAATATCTACCAATTTTACTTCTTCTAGTGATTCAGCCTCTACTTTAGAATGGCCTAGATTCAGTAATGAAAATTTCYYGATATGTACAGGGAAAGTTGGCCATGACTTCTTCTGAGYTGCCTTTAGCTCTAATCCAATGCCKCCTTTTACTATYTGGTGGGCTACCTCTCTACACACCAATCTGTCCGGTAGGAATTTAGGGAGTGCATGAGGGGGAATAGAACAACCATAAACCCTAATGTAGGAAAAATTCTCGTCAATAAACCAGTCGGCTATTGCTTTAAGATTTTCTGTGACTGTATTAGAAATGTGAGGGGGTTCGCATCCAAAAAATATTTTATGCATCAAAATTATAACAAAATGACAAATTTCATAAAATGCATCCTTAGCATTTTCTTCCCAAAGGGTAGAATGATATTCATGAATGGGTTCTGGACAGGTTATGTTCCAACTCCAATTCATT
>JZKD02S1941093.1:13299-40773 GCA_000966675.3 Picea glauca
TCTTGTAATGAATATATCATACTATAGTGAATGTCTTAAGTTTGTCTCAAAGAAATTCAAGGTATGGAACTATTTGAAAATGTTGATTCTGTAGCTCATTATAATTATCAAGATTCTAATGGGGGCCCTTTAAATTTTGTAAAAATTTGGGGGGAGTTGTTGGGGCCCAACAAAACATAGCCACGAGACATATACTATAGATATATGCAACAATAAAATATGAATTTACTCCAATGCAACATGAATCTGTCAGAAATGATTCAGGGTCTTCATCTCCACCACTCTGTAGTACGAATCTAGCCATGTGAATACATGTGCTGAAGTCGAACATGGTAGAAACCACTTGATTACCGATCATTAGTGTATATCGTTAACAAGTGAAAGGGAAATCACCATTAATGTCAATGAATCCCAAGGTACTCTAGTACAATTTAACGAGTGCGAATTTACGAGCTGAAGTTGAACACTCAATGAGATATCCCGATCAGGGGTCAATAATGAAAACCCACTGTCGAAAGAGAGGAAACTTGCCATTAATGCATGAAAGTTCCAAGGTACCAATTAGTTTCTAAGTCTAATTCCTAGATAATGAGCTGAAGTCAACATGAAAAGACTCATCACAAGAGGGCCTTAATGTATCCCCCATCAATGACATGAAATAGGTAACAATATTTGTAGATCAGAGTAATAAGTGATTTAGGACTAACTCATGGATGACCGACGTAAAAGAAAACATAAGGACGACAGAAATGGCTGACGCAATAGAATTATTTTCGGGTTGAACTTCTCTTTGAACATATTGACGGCACGACAAATGTCTTGGAAAAACTGACTCAACAACAAGGATCACAGACCAATTTGTAATCTTATAAAGGAGTATGATCAAGAGACAAGATAATTTTCCATCCTAGACACAAGGCAAGTGAAAGGGTGTTTTGTTCAAAAGCAACTCTTCCATAGAATATAGGTTTAGATACATTTATTTCCCAATTCCCCCTCCACCATTTACGGCGAGTACCTCTTTATTTTTATGCAAGCTTGAGGAGGATAACATATGCTTGTTTATGTAAGCTCATCCTTCAGACAAGTCTCTCAAAGTATTTTTAATGAACCCTAGGAAGAAGTGGTTTGGTCCCATATGGGTCTTTCGATGTTTGTTTAATGAGTCCAAAGAAAGAAAACTCAGGGGTTTTTCATGTTTAGAGAGTCTGAAAAACACTTAAAAAAAATCCAAAATGTCCTTTTTCATAAAGTAGTTTGATGAGACCGAAAAAGAGATAATCTACCACTCAACATAAATTTTCTTCAAATACTTTAACGAGCATGAAAAGAACAAGATCACTCGACCATCTTTTTATGTTTAGAGAGTCTGAAAAGATATTAAAGGGAACTTCATTGAGTTCCTTTTTCATATAACCTTTACGAGTTTGAAAAGTGATAAAAGTATACTCGGTTACATTCTCAATTATTTACGAGCACGAGAAAGAAAAAAGACTAAGCTTGGGATTGTTTTCATTTTTATGAAAGCTTAAAAAAAAAAAAAACTATGCTTGGGATAGATTTTATTTTTTCACAATCTTAAAAACTAAAAAAAACTATGCTTGGACCTGGTTTCATTTTTACACAAGCGCGAACCAGAGGAAACTATGCTTAAGGTAGGTGGTTTCATTTTTACACAAGCTTGAACCAAAGTAAAAACTATGCTTGTGACTTCACAACGCTTAACCTAGGGATGGTTGGTACTTAGCCCCCAGCTTAAGAAACTAGCGGCTCTAACTTCAGCATGAAGTCTAGAGGCTGAGGCTGAAAGAATTGCCCCCCAAATATTCGATTCATCCAATGACACAGGAGGATGAAAAGAAGATTCAAATAATATAAGTAACAAAGTACTTGACTCAATTTAAGAGGGGGAAAACTATTTCATTTTTTAACGAGCTTGACACGGGAAAAAAACTATGCTTGAGAATCCAGGTTCAATCCCTAGACCTCTGTTTCATTATTTAACGATCTTGACATAGAAAAAAGAACTATGCTTGTAAGATTTGTTTCATTTTTTAATGAGGTTGCTACAGAGACACAAAAAATATCCTCACAAACTCTATTTCATTTTTTAACGAGGTTGTCATAGAGACACAAAAACTATCCTCGAGGCTGGTTTCATTTTTTAATGAGATTGAAATCAGAAAACCATGCTCAAATATGGTTTCATTTTTTAATTAGCTTGAAATCAGAAAACCATGCTCAAAGTTGGATTCTTGATCATGGCTTCCAAGAGGAAGATGCTCTGGAAGGACACCATGTCAAGGGACAAAACTTGGTCATGGCCTCCAAGAGATCTTCACCCGATGGAAGAAACACACTATGGAAGGAACACATGTTGAGGGTCACGATAGGGGTAAGGAGATCAAGCTCTAAAGACTCCATCGAAGAGATCACCATGTCAACCAAACTCACTCAAAATATATATTTCCTCATTGGGGAATTTACCTTTACTTATACTAGACTGAACCTGTCAATGGAAGTGTCTATTGGCACAATAGGGCCGACCTCACTAGCTCACAATATAATTAATAATAACTATATTAATTATCTTTTACATTAATTATCTATCATAATAAGGTGGGGCCAACATGTACCCTTTACATTACAATTAGGGTTACAGGCATGTCTGACTCTTGAAAAATATAGCAAGGGATCGTATACACCCACTAGTTCTCATCCACTAGGGGCACATCCATAGGGATGTCCATATCTCTGGCTCACTGCATTAAATAGAAGAACCACTTCTTCTCTAGTGCTCATCCACTAGGATCGCGTTCACCTATGCTCCTCCACAGGCATGTCCACTCAACAAATCTTCTTTCCCAATGCATTACATAGAGAGTCATCTAGAGTTTCTCATCAACTCTCTACTCAGAGGAGGATAATACATCATCTTCATTTATGTCTCATGACGATGCACCCAACACTTTGGGATTTCACACGTTCACCTTGTGCTCAGCCAAAGGCATGTCCAACTCTACAAATATCCTTTCTCACTACGTTACACAAGAGAATTATCTAGATTTCTTCTCAACACTTTGTAAGGAGGAGGCCATATCTACATTCCAGCTCTGTCTTAGATAGGAACCACACACCCCTCTCAGGGGCTCTCTCTCATTTTTTTCTCCTAGAGAATGTCTCACATAGATGGAATTATCAACAACCCCCAACATCACTTGTAGAGGCTGGTGACAGGTCTCCAACACGACTAGCATAGGTTGTTGAATTCTTATTCTTACTCTTCATCTTCCTATTCATTTTATACTTATGGTTACTAGTATCAAGACTGTCACCGAAAGGGGAAGGAGGAGGAGAAGTAAAGTTTTTGGATGCAGAAGGTGAAGGATAAAAATGTGTATGATGCCTCTGACATAAGGTGCTTATCTGAGAAGGATCAAGAGCATTTGATACATTTGGAGTGGTCCACAACCAAACTAATAGTCCTACTTTCAACCCAGGAATGTTCAAGGGGGCCATCAAGGGGGTACCAGTGTTTCCAAAGAAAGGAAAAGCACAAGAATCCCCTTGGGAATGGGTCCCTTGGTTGGTATCCTCAAGAAATTTTTCCATATAATTCTTATGCATGAGTTCGTCCCTTGTGGGATTGTTCATGTCCATAAAAGTCTCACGCTTTAACTCTGGCGAAATAGTGGTATAAAAACCCATGCCGTCTAGGAGGCAGATCCACACTTTTAAGAGAAAGACCATGGGTCCTTCACGACTAGTGGAGTGGTTGGTCAACCACCCTGAATCAATGATCCAAAAGCAGTTATACTGAAATAACCTAAGTCCAACTATATAATGCAACACTCCAATAAAAACCCCTAAGAGAAACATCACAATCAAACAACTTTTCCAAATATTCAACCTGAATGGATAAGGTCACGAGTCCAAAGAAATGAAAATGTGGAAATGGTCTGAACGAAGGCACGAGTTGATTAAGTCTTGTGGACCAATGAACGAAGGAGTGAGAAGTAGTTATCTCGGCCTCCACTAACTAGCCTTATCTGGTGCAAGTACCGATGCTTTGCAGGGTACCCTCCAACAGTACTGAAAAGTGTGATACGAAATATTCCCCAAGTACCATGGCAAGACCCCGCAGTCGCCTCTGATATCCCTAGGAAAATCCACTAAGATCACCAACTCGCAGTCAGCACACATGGGGTATAATCAACAATTAGGATCGAACATATGGGTAGTGTAACAAAGCATGGAGTTTCTAAAGCGTCTCCTCTCACGGAGGTAAATGCACTAGAGAAACCACCAATATATGATCTCTCCACTATGGTTAGTCAATATTTGGAGGGGAAATATTCTCAGCTCTCCTTTACGCAACCTCGTGTTTATCTCTTGTCTTAGAGGAGGCTCTGAGATATACTTATATGAAAAATGGATTTGAATCTCCCTAACTTAGACTCCTATGTTTATTTTTGTGGCCTTGGAGAGTTATCTCTCCAATCCTAATCCAAGGCCCTAACCCTAACCTTGTTTGTGAACCCTAGAAACAAATTCTAGTACATTTTAAGCTTAGCGTTCGTTTTAGTGGTTCTTTTTACTCAAGGGTATGGAGGTGCAATTGACGTTGTTTCATACTCTTGAAAAAATGAAACTTATAAGAACAATGGTAAATAAAACTTTACACTAATTATTCAAATGAAAAAATATTTTCAACAAGAAAATGCATGAACAATCCTATGCTAATATCTTTTTTATTTTTCAAATAACAATGCAAATAATGCAAGAAAGAAAGAAACTTAACTAATAGAAAACTAGGTTTTTTTTTCATTTTCTTCTATCAAAGAAAAACTAACAAAAGATGCTAAAACAAACTGCAGGATAAACGATCCATGCCCCCTCGACAATGAGGGGGAATTTTAAAATCCAAGATAAAAAAAAAATAGGCCAAGAACACTGGGAATCCAAGAGAAAGGTATTTTATGATATGAAGGTTTTTTACAAGCTTAGATACAGTAATACAAAGCAATCACAAACTCAGGAAGCCCAGGATAACCTGGAGAAACCCATAAATCTTCTAAAAATGAAGAAATAATTGTTTGCACAAATTTCTCACAGGTTCACGATTGTGTGAACTGATACTCGTGGATGTCCATGGGTCATACACAGTAAAATCATGGATATACACAACTAATATAATAGAAAAGTGTGTATAACTATGTAAAATTGGAAAAATAAAAAGGACTTTGAACAAGTAGACTCCCATAAACTTATGGAAAAGTTTCCGGATAATAAAGGCTTTGCAACAAAGCTTGGAAAATGGGAAAGCTCACAGAAATAAAAAAGGACACTCAAGACACCCTACAACCAAACCAAACTAGGATAATCCCTAGTGGAGTCACCAATTTTGTTACTGGGATACTTCCCCCATGGCCTTAGGTCAATTCACAGTAAAGAAAAACTGAAATAAGAAGACTGAAATCTACCCTCACAAACAAGCATGCAAACAAGAAATAACTACTTTTTCACTAGGAGAGAAAAGGGAAGGGAGAAGGAGAAGACTTTCACCTCAAACCCTTCATTTAATGTCAATCCTCTCTCATGTTTCTTGAAGAGCTCCTGGTCTTTGTCGGAACCAGCCTACGATAAGAAACCAAGATAGTGTTGCAACAAGGTAGTTATAGGTTCAAGAAGCATGTATCAAGTGTATAAATCAAAGTATATATGAACAATAACAACATATAACAATGAAAATGAACACAATACAGGAGGGAAAGCTATCTCTTATATTATTGACAATATATGAAAGTTGGTTACAACCTATTTCGACTTTCGACATTGCTTCGGAGCCAATCGATCGGGTTCCTCCACAAGTCCTTTGAGCATCAACTTGGAAACTATGCTCTTCCTCACATAACCCAATAAGGATAGGATCACACCTTATGTATATATAGGAGAGGAATTAACACTGGAAAAGGATTTTCCAGGTCAGGGGATACTACTCAGAGCATGAAAGGATTCAAGAAGCTTGCTAGATCTCAGCAGCATAACCTTGCACCATCATACCTCTCTCATCATTGCCCCCAAAGGTGATTTTATACTCTCCCTAAGGGGTTGGGGTGGTTGAAATCTGTTTTTTACGAGCTTGGGGATGTTGGGAAACGAACCCAACCAAAAAACCCGCCTGAAAACTCAGAATTAGTTTATTTTTCATTATTGTTTAGGGCATCCACGTGCTACAAGTTTGCAAGGCGTGGATGTCTATGTGTTGCATAAGGGAAACCTGCGTATATCAACACAATTTAAGTTTTTTAGATAACTTGATGAGGAAAGCATGGGATTTTACTTAGAAAGCTAGGGAAAAGGGTAAGACCATGGCACAAATTCATAGGTGTGGTAATTTGTGCTATAACAGGTAGTGAAATTTCAAATATTTGAGGTGAGATTTCAGTGCCATTATTTTTACTAAGATCTGGTGTGTATATTATACTAAAAGCATTGGTGCATACATTATATTTAGAGTCTTGGTTCATATAATAAATTAAAGAACCAGTGTGTACATTATATTTAGTGCCTCGTTCTATATTTCAAACATGAACACCATAAAATTTTGAAACGATAAATATTATTTTACGTTATGTCGTTTATTGAATGATGTTTTTTTATCAATAATTTGTATCGGTGTGTTATTATAATTAATGGGTACCAATGCGTATGACGCCTCAAAACACGTTGCTTTCTATATTATGACATGCACCGTCTAATGAGTTCATAAGAATATAGTGCACTCATATGTATATATTTTAATTAATTGTTTATTTTACAAATATCTCAAAATCAAATATTTTTTATAATAATGTTGTTTTATATTTTTGTTATTACATTTTGATATAATGATTACATTAATGAGTTATCCAACGAATTACACCTATTTTATTTATAACAATGTAAATCATCCACATATTAATTATTTAGCAATGCAACATTCGACAATGCAATAAAATAATAAAACTATTTTATTATATATGAATAAGAGACCCATTCTCATACAAAAAGAGACAATGTAAAGGTACACAATAATCATATTTTCAACCAATATGTAATTGTTGCACTTATTGGTAACATGTCCTTATGCAATTGGGACAATATGTCGAGCACATTAAACAAAATTCTTGATTTTCAGAGACAAATATTCCAAAACATACAACTTGCAGTAACATTCAATTATATTGATTGGCATTCATCAATTGAATTGTTGTCATCGCTCAAGTTGCGTGCATCCCTCATTTCTTCATCATTTGTAGGTGATATTGTACTTTGGTTCTTTAACCTAATGCTTTCTTGATCAACTTGTTTTTTTATGTTCTTCCTCTTTATCTCCCATCTACAAACATAGAAATAAATTGTAATAACTATATCTACATTTATATATATAGTATAATATACATGATTTTGTAAATTAAAAAACATAATTTAGCAGTAAGTCGTTCATAAACAATACACATTCTTTCGAAGCCATGCTTCATTCCTTCTCTCAAAATATCCTACGTTGGATGCATTCCATACTTTGTTTCCTGCATGTTTAATACGCCATGACAAAGAACAACCAATATAATTAATATAAAGGTTTATCGTTGTTTCATTAATTATAAAACAATGGAAGTTAAACAACATAGCTACTTACAAAATTTTTAGTTAAACTTTCATACTTCAACATATACTCGCAACCCATACTTAACCCAATGATTATCAATTCATGGGTTGGCTCATCTTTGTATGTTAGCACCTATTAGAAGACATACATGGACAAGTGTAAATTGATTATTTAAATATAAACATCACAACAAACATGAAATATTAAGGAAGGTTGAAAACATAAATACTCATAAAGTTTACAATCAACCATTTTATTCCTCAATGTTCTGTATTATGTGTTGAATGGGTTATATTTTTATTTTATTTTCTGCAACAAAACAATTGAAAATTAGTATCTCACGTGATAATTAAATTAGATGTACATAAAAGAATAAATAAATGATTGCATACCTCTGATGCACATTGTAGTTGTGATGGTTCCTCTTGCGACACAATTATGTTCATTTCTTTTACCGTCTTCTTCTACACTTTTTTGTAAATCGTTACCGACATGTATTGATTTTCCCCCTGTTTTTCCCTTGGAATTTTCAAAATCTACCTGATAAAAAAAAAAACTAGGAATCATCATATATAATAATGATGTAAGTTTTTACAAAATAAGATACTTGTGTGATAGTAAATTAATACGCAACCAATAATCAACCACATGTATACACACTGATTCTTCAACTATATGTATATGCATCGATATATTATAACAGTGTCATGAAATTGAAAATGTTTTACAATTTTTTGTATTCAATCGGTGATTTATGAGTTACGAAAATCACGTCTTCCTAATTATGATTTATTATGCACCACCAACCTGTGAATTGTTTTTAACACATGGCAGTTTCTATATAAAAAACAATATTTTTTCCATTTTAAACTCAACAGTTCTCTTTGTAAGGAAATGTGGCTTGGTGCTTAACTATGTACAATTCCCACCATCGACCATGAAAAGATTTTTTAGAATAATTATTTATAATTGAAATTGAGCAGTGTTGTTAACATGAAAATACGCACCGATGCTCTTCCTATGTACAGAGTGCACTACTAACCATGAAGGAGTTTAAAAAAAAGAAAGACAACAACATGACGATTTGGGATCCAATTCAATGAGTGGTTTCATTGCAACAGATAGGAAACACCCCATATATAAATAAACAAACCCTATAGAAAAATCTCTTTAAACAAAATTCTCCTCATGAAATATAGAAAGGGAAAGCAAAAAAACATTGAGAAAAATAGGGCTTCCAATACCAAAAGTAACTATGAAACCCTTTTTTGGGGGGGAATGCACTAAAAATTGTTTGAATAAAATAGGGGGAAGATTAAGATAATTAATAGAATGAAATCATATACATAAAATTTCTCCTCTTCATATTTGTATGTGACATACAATAATCCCTTTCAAATTTGTCTCTTCAAAAAATTCCACTCACTCTGAAGTATTTGTTGATAAATCTCTATTGCACAAATCCCACTTCTAAATTTTGGGAAAAAAATAAAAGAATGAAAAAGGTTTTCATTTATAAACACAAAAAAGTAAAATTCTTGATCATTTTTTCATTGTATGTTTTGCCACATTGATGATAAGTGTGCACGCTATTTTTTTTCGTAACTTACATTTTTAATGCGATATACAATGATTAACACATTGGTGCGGTGTCTATGTATAATGCACCAACTTATTTTTCTTAATTAATTTCAACATATTGATAGTAAGCATGCATTATATTTATAACTTTCTTCAATCGGTGTGTTATACAGTTAGAAATGTACCAATGCGGTGTGTAAGTACTAACACACCAACAAACAGTTTAATTTGCAAAATGCAAATGCAAACACCTGCATTTAAATTTTGTGGAGCCTTTTCTTTGTGGAGGTAATTATAACGAAGGTCAAGTTCCGATGTCTCTCTCAATTAAACACATCGGTGTGCTTGTTTCACCACAACGCATTGGGGCATATTTATATGACTAAGTGAACTATTATATTATAAAAGTTATTCAAATTTTTGTTTGAAGTTAGATTGTTCTATGCTTCCCAATATGATAGTTTTGGCTCAAATGCAGAAAAAAATTGAATAATAATATCAAATGGACAATTCTTCATATTCCAACTCATTCTATATCATTGCAAGTCCTTCAAGTTCTCTCATGTCAATTGTAGTACGTCTATATTTTATTTATAACTCATTTATCTCATTGAATTTATGTTATGTATGTAGGTGTGGTTGAATAATTGTTCATTGAATTTTGTGGGATCACGATTCGTGATCGATTTCAAATGTGCAAGATATTCCAGTAGTCCCAAAATTATGCAATCTCTTATCAGGAAATAAAATTTCTTTACCATACCAATCGTAACATGCCATCTTCCAAAAACCATCCGGGGTCAACAATATTACACCATGAATTGGATCTCTTTTATGTAGACACCTCGCAAGGCATAAGAAAAAGATGATTGGGTAATTGTATTTATGGATTTTCAATGGAAATAATGTAAGCGTATTTCTTAATTTGATATTTGTTTTATAAAGTGGTTGGTTTCATGTTTATTATTGGGAAAAAAATTACATGCTTCTAATAAAGTTTGGTATAATGTTTGAACATTTTAATGCATTATGTTAATAGTATTATCAATGTATTGTTCAATATTTTTACAATCGAGATTATGATGATGAGCGACCTGCCTACCATGTATCATTGCACCCCACTACGATGTCAAGTCACAAGCTTGCTTCTAAACGAGCATAACTCATAGAGGAAGCATAGAGAGAATGGTTGAAACAACCACCTATTCAATTCTCACTACATCCCGAGTCACCAATTCAAAACCTCTACAGTAACACTATTTATTCACATGTTGGGGACAAAGGAAATGATATAGAGGTTGGTATGAATTATTTGTTGCGGGATACCCAAGACATGGAGGGAATTTTGTTACATGCATTCAAACAAAATGAACTAGGGGATGACGTTGATGTCGTAGATACTTTCTTCGAAAGATTGAAATATATTTCCACTACCCCTCTCTTTGGTAGAGTATAGGGGTCAAGGTATACCCAATTAGGGACAAAAATGTTAGTGTACAACTTGAAATCAATGTATGGAATGTCATACGCATGTTTCTCAACACTTTTGAGGTAACTAACCATTAAGTCCCCTGATTTTTTAAGGAATATTGTCACACAATGAAGGAATAAAATGATTGGTTTTATTCATGCTTAATGACAATGTACATTTCCATTTCCCACTAATTGCATTTTTCTCAAATATAAGATACTTTCGAGTGATATTTTCTTTCCTGATAGTTGCGTAGAGGCAAAGAAAATGATGAAAATGTTGAGTGTTGAGTACATATCATACCACGCATGTCCGAATGATTTTATTTTATACAGGAAAAAATATGAAGATAAAGAGATATGTCCAAAATGTGGGCATCATATGTACCATATATAATAATAATAAAGGGTAAATCACATGGTCCTCCTCATAAGATATTGTTAAGATCCAATGCCTTAAAAATGATAAAAAACCAATGAATATAGTCCACTTCGAGGGGGTAACCTCATTTTACAATACATCTAATTCAGAATACAATATGGGATGAGATAAGATAATCCTAAAACTAGGTATTCTTTGTATATATATATATATATGAGACAAAGGGTACAATTATAATGAAAGGGTGCAATGAAGGGTTCTAGCCTACATACAAATATAACACTAGAAATGTAATAATTCAATATCTAGGGCTTAATAAGAGTTTTTATACATAACATGGGGATTTGTCTGGGGGTTAGCATGCCCCTCCCCTTAAAACAAGTATTTTCCCCAACACTTGACTAACAATGGATGTTTCTGCAAGAAAAAATTATCTTCCTATGTCACATCTTCCACTACTAGGTTCTTCCATTTGACGAGGTACTCAATAATTGTTCGATTTATTAGTTGCTTAATCCTTGTTTCAAGGATTGTTTGTGGTTATAGTATGATTTTCCCATATTCATTAATCTCTGGTAAAATAGTTTGAACCAGTATCTTCTTGTCAATGACCTTCTTTAAGAAAAAAACATGTAAGACTAGATGTACACATGAAGATGGAGGCAACTCCAATTTGTAAGCCATACTTCCAATCCTCTACAAAACCTTATCATGGACATAATATTTGGGTGTTGATTTATTGTCCTTCTTTTGTTTCATGAGGGACATATGTTTATATGGTTGTAGCCTCAAAAATACCCAATCCCCCACTTCAAATTACCTTTCACTACAATGTAGATATACTTTTTGTTTCATCCTATTTTGTTCCATACCCAGGTTTTTCTTCAATAGTTTGAGAATATCTTGTTGGTCCCCTATGTGGTCCTCCACTTCTTGAACATTTGTATTCTCTTTAAATGGTGATGTAATGGATGGAGGATGATATCCATAAAATTCCAAAAATGGGGATATTTTTTATGAAGTATGGAATGATGTGTTGTACCACCATTCCACCAAGGGAAACCACTTAACCTGTTGTATCTATTTATCAGATGCAAAGAAATGAATATATCCTTATATAAATTTATTCACAACCTTATTTTTCTCATTGGATTGAGGATGTTAAGATAAGTTGTGAGCCAATTGAGTACCCAAACAAGAAAATAATTTAGTCCAAAAATTTCGAGTGAAAATTGGATCTATGTCACTTGGTAGCTCCTCAAATTCTAGATTAGTTTCGTCTGATGTGTTATTTGTTTAGTAGGATCCTTGGGAGTAGAATCATTTGGATCAAGTATGTTGGTAAGTGTTATAAATATTTCTTATCAAGTGATCTAGTTGGTGTTAGCCAAAACTTATTAGAACCTCCATCATGTTATGGAATACGACCAGTTCACTTCATCCATTTGGGTTGTCAACCCTCCTAGTTCATGTGATTTATTGGATCTTGAAGTTCATGTAAATGTGTTAAACCTGCATAGAATATATCTAGCTAGAAAATGACATACACAATTTGAAAATAAAATATGAGAAAAGAGAAGCAAGAGAGAAATAATGGAAGAATTCTCATTAACGAAATGAATGAATGATAATTTACACATGATATACTCTGTATAACTCAATTAATACACACTGGAGGAGAGGAAAATGTGTCATAGTGGTGGTCTAGAGTGATATGGACACACACCAACAGTTATGGGAGTAAACTTTCACCTAGTCTAAGTCTCTCAGGAAGTTACGGGAGTGAACTTCCACCTAGTCTGAGTTAACTAGTCTCTCAGTCTTCAGTTAACTGACTAAAACAGAGTGAAGTGAGGAGCAGATCATGGAATCATGAGTAATTCTATAGTCTATTGATAATCCCAAGAACAATGTGCATTAGTTGGTGATGATCCCAATGTTGCATGGTGATGATCCCAATGTAGCATCTAGACTCCACTCAACTAATCAAACTGAAGTGTGAACTGAAGAGCATATTCTCCTAGAGGAATATTCTCCCTAAACTATAGGTGTTGGCACAGGGGTAGACCCAAGTTTCAATGCTACAACAACGCACCAACAAAACCCTAACTATCAACCCTTTCGGAAACACCTGTGAAGTAGATGAAGTCTTACCCGAAATAGAGACAAGGGTGGTTGCAGGACTCAAGTGTCTGCAACCTTAGATAGGACATAGCTATGTGATTATAATACTTAACAAAGAACTTTAGCATCAACAATTCATCAATATTCAACTAATAACTACTACACATATAGAACATAGCATCGCAACATTCACTCAAATCTGATGTATTTAAGAACTTTATCATAAACAGACAGGTTATATCTAGCAGATCAAGCATTAAGCACCTTCATATAGGTCAGATATAACATTCTTACACATCATTAGCACAAAGCATCAACAGATTTATCTATCTCTATAAAATCACTTAGCAAGAGAAGTTATAAACACATCAAGGCAAGCACAAAGCGAAACAACACAGTGTTTATGTGGTTCACTCCCACCCTGGGGCTACATCCACCAACTCTTCTTCTTTATTGTCTTCAATCAATCGGCTACAAGCACAGAGCCTCAAAAACCTACTTCACCCAGTACAAGAGATCTGCGCACCTCACTAGATCCTCCTTCCTTACATCATAACACAAAGCACTTCATAGCCTGTTACAATACCTTGCAACTAGCTCTGCAAGTCTCTCCCAGTATGCATAGAGCATATACAAACCATACTTGCACTTAGAACTTATCTTATCAGCCTCACATCACATAGATCCCTTTTTCTCCTCTCTTGCATAGCCTAGACATCTATTTATACATTTCAAAATAGGCCTAAACATGGGTAAACCCATGGGCTGACATCCCATGCCCATTACATAATCCCAAAAACCCAGAAAGGACCCAAAAAAGGGGTCGAGATCCGTGATATCCACTTCGTCTTACACTCCTCGTTCGATAGGTTGTCGAAGTCCAAAAATAGGTCAAACTTGACCAGATCCCTCAAAACTTGGTCAAGGGCCAATAGGCCCCCAACACTCACCTGTCACTCATCCCGAGTCGCTCTGATGTAGGAAGTTCTCCTTTGAACGCTTCGATCTTGGATGCAACTGCTTCAACTTGTTGATGTTCTATAATCTCTTGTTCAACAAACTCTTGAATGACTGCATCATTCACAGGTCCTTCCAGGCATTGTTCTGTTGCAGTGCTAACCTGCTCCAATTCTGCTCCCTGGCTCTCGACCTTTAAGAACAATTGGTAAGCCTTGTCTTGTACAAGACAGAGTCTCTGAGTTACTTCCATAAATCTGCTTTGGATAGCATGGATCTGTTGTTGGGTGGTTCACTGCTCTTTAGATCTCTTCAATCTCTTCACAGTTGTCAGGGATTTCAGCTATGCCTGTAGTGTTTATGCATGCTTCTTCGCTTCCTGGAGTTGCCACTCCAGTGCCTACACTTATGGGTTCTTGGTAAGTTTATCATATGTATGGGCACTACGATCAATGAATTTCTTGCATTCTAAGGTAAGGGCCTTTAGCCTTTCAACTGTGCTCCTAGCAATTTCTTCTCACTGGTCCTTTACCTCCTGTGGGATCTCAGGCACAATGCGTAGTTCTAGGTCTATGATGCATTGTTGCAGCTGCTGGATCACTTCTTCAAGTTGTGCTACTTGCTTCATGACTTGATCCTCTGCCTTTACTTCTACGACTTTCATAGAGCACAATGATCTGTTGACCGCTTCCTTCATTTTGAGTTGCTCAGCGAGAAATTGTTCCTTGCCTTGCTACAGTTGTGCCTTTTCTTCATCGAAATTCACTTGGAGAGAACTCTTTTCTTGTTCAGAAGCTCGGTGTTGTTCTACAAGTACTCCATGTACTTGTACCAAAGCCTGGGTGTCTTGCTCTATTTCCTCTTGTGCTCGTCGAAGGTGAACTTTGACTGTATCAACGAACCAATGGAGTTGGGTTGGCTCATCTCACAGTTCTGGTGTTCCTAGTGGTAGAGGCACAGTGGAGACTGTGCGGATGGATTGTAGTTCCTGCTGCACCCCTTGGAGTTTGACCTTAATTCTATTGTACATCTTCTCCTGCTTAGCTTCTTGCTTCTCTGCTATCTCTAGCGAAGCATCGTTTAGGGCTACTATGATGAAATTTAAATCATCAAAGGTGAGGACGGTATGCATCTTAGTTATAGGGGATTTTGATCTCTTCCAGGAGGAAGGTTTTGGGGGGGAAACCTTCCTTTTCTTTGAGGGGTCCTCCTCATCTCTGGGCGGTGTTACTTTGAGTTTCCTTTGTTCAACGTCTGTGCCATCTATCTCTTTGCTATCACCTCCTTGCTATGGTGACATGGAATAAGTCTTCACCGAGGCACTGCTTAAATATTGTACTTCGTCAATCTTCTTTGTTTTTCTAGGTCCGGGTGTATCCTGTGCAGCTTCTGGGTTGTCGATGTCAGATATCTCCGCAGGATCGACCAAAAAAAGGAGGTCAGTGGACCATTCCTTAGTAATCTCCTCTAATTCCTCCTTCGTCATATTATAGTAGGATTGAAGTTGTTTCTTGTGCTCGTCGGCTCACATTTTGATATAAATGAAATGTTGATTAGCGTTGAACTTCATCAAAGGCATGAATCAATGTATAGTGTTTGGCGTCATGCGAGGCTTGGAATGCATGGATATCTTCAACTGATTTTAGTATGTATGGAACACGACATTTGACTGCCATTACTTATTCATGTCTCTTGATTACCACAATGTACTGAAATTCGTGGCCAATGGTTCGAAAGGCTCGATTTCTGGGAAGGTCACACCTTCCGACATCTCCCAGGAAATGAAAGCGATCAGGATCAAGAGCCAACTGAAATGGAATTCATGTCCTTGATCTTGTGCTTCTATGCAATCAAGTTCCAACTGCTTCACTAGGTACTTCTCCCAATTCATTTGTAGGCCCTTCGCGCACTTCCCTGTGAGGTTAAACCAGTCACTTTGGTGGGTCGGTTATTGCATACTAACTTCCCTATAATCAACTGATAGGTGAGGCACACTATGCCATTCTGAATAGAGGATACCTTGTAGCCTCGTGTTCCCTTATCGACATCGCCATAAGTGTCCTTGATCCTTTGTGTGAGAGCGCGGTCCATGGATTTTCCAAGATAGAAATCTTGTGGGTCAGGTCCTTGCATACTCAAACCCATGATTTGATTGATCAAGGTCAGATCAACTGTGATATGGAAGTTTAGCCACAAATATCTGCCATGGTAACAAGACAACAACAACTTGACACATGCATTCACCTTTTGGTGTCTTCCAAAGTGGGGAATTTTCATGACGTTGAGTAGGGTGGACTGCGCAAGGTTATGGGTCCATGCTTGGGGAATTACCTTTGATTTTTTTGCTTTTTTCTAGTCAGATACTTATGTGGGGCTAACATGTTGTAGACTTTGCAATATTTGAAGTTTAAGTCACTAAACTTCAACACTGCGATCTTATCTTGGCCTGCTCTCACTGCACGTATCCACTTCGGGAGGTACGCAGTGACCAAGACATACTCGAAATCTCTAAGTATGTTATTGCGGTTTATAGCACCGCTTAAATATGGTATATAGGTGGGTAAGATAGTTAGGATCAGTTTATCATTCACTAAGTCATCCCTGTGCTTAGTTCTCTTCTCATCGGACAGTCGGGATGGTCCTGCTCCATGACCAGTGGATGGAGAGGCTGGCAGTCCTCTCATGGATGATTCTTGTATACATGTAGACATCGACATGACTCTTTTGGTCATGAGGTTGATCAAAACTTCCTCAACAACTTTTTCTGCAGTGCTCAACTCGTCCAACATACACGCTTGGGGTTAACAATCTTGGGTTTGGGGGGTATCTTAGACACGGTAACGAGATAGAGAGAAAAAACACGATGATTACTGTATAAACTCAACTTAGTCTGCAGGCTCAAATTCTCAATTGGCAAAAGTGTTCTCAGTGCGTGGCACGGTGGGATAAATAGGTAACTCGACAACGGGTCGCTTGCAATGGGTATGAGGCCTTCATTAACTCAGTTTTTTCCATTATGGCATGGTCTAGATGGTCAGATGGAGAGTTGGCTGGCCATAAATGGATATCTATCCATTCATAGCATTGATCTAATGGTTATAATTTCCCCAATGACTATATTGCTTCACCATGGCAAAGTGCCATGTGTCGTTGTTCTGATATCCTGGTGAAGCTCCAATTTTGCAATTTTCCCTTCTACGAGGTTCCCTCTGGAGACTTCTACAACTTATCAATCTTGGCTCTTTTCTTACTTAACTTTCTAGCCTTATTTCCAGTGAGCTTTGTCTCAGTATTTATTTTTCCATTCTGATTTTTTTCTTCTTTTGACCTAGTCACTTCGTGCTATTGAGATTCTTCCCTAGGGTTCCCAGATAATACTTCTTCTTTGTATGGTATAGGTACTTCAATCTTCTGTGGATCCTCTATTGTTCTTGCAACTTTGACATCTAGGTCTCTAATTTTAAATAGCTTTGATCTATTCTGTTGTTCTTCGATCAAATGTGCAATCCTTCTAGTCATGAAATTTTTTATTCTTGCTTCTTCTGCTCCAAAACTTCTTCTTCTTCCTTTCATTTGGCTTGATCTTTGTCAATCCAAGGTTTTCCTAATAACATGGTAAATGGGGCGTTGTCCTCGATAAATTTAATAATCTCAAAATCTTCTTCTGTCGAAGTTCTATTGGCAGTCACAGGTATCTCAGTGATCCTTCCACATAGGTTTATCAGGTTTCCTCTGAATAACCTTATTCCTCCTAATGAAGGAATCATAGAAGGCTTTCCTAAAAGTTCCCAATTTCTTTCTGTCATAATATTCACCTGTGTTTCCTCATCCAGAACACAGTCAACGTCGAAGTCTCCTATTCTTGCTTCAAGGCATTCTTTTTCTTTGAAGATCTCCGATAATCTGACATGTCAGTGGTCATTCAGGGTTTTGTTTATTTGTAGCAATAGTTTCTCTGATTCTTTCCGGGGTTCTGTTATTTCTGGATCTACCTTAGGGTTTTCTTTATTTAGATTCATTCCTTCCAGCTTAGCAATCATTCTAGGGAAATCCAACACTTCATGGTCCATAGCTTTACAACAAAGAAAACTAGGTATTTTCCCAGGGAATTCCTTAGCAAGATGTCTCGGTCTTCTGCAACTGTAACAGAGGATTAATCCTCTCTTTTGTTTAAGTGATCTCCAACCTTTCTTGTACTGCACACTAGGCTCATAGGTGCTAACCTGCAAAAAATTCTTTCTAGGATCCTGCATCCATTTGTTAGTCCAAACATTCTTTCTATGCATAGGTACAACATATATTTCACTATTTATATCATATCTATTCATATCAAATCTTATTTCATCTATTAATACCCTAGTTTTCAAGCTAGGATAGAATCTATCAAACATACCTAGATTCATACTTTTGAAACAAAAATTTACACTAATCTTACTTCTACAAAGAACAAAGCCTTCAGATCTATAACTTTTCACTATTCTTACCTATATCATAGAACAGAGCTTACAGATATTACCTCTTTTCTTTGAATCTGACCGCTTTTCCTTGTACAGAGCTCCTCAGGTCAAGTAGAATGCTACATACCGGGACAACCGATCTACGCACAGAGATTTCACAATCTCAAGTTGAATCTTTGCACAAAGCTTCTTCTTTCTTAGTTCCCAGCAATCACAGTTTTACGCCCCATACTACGCACTTCAATAGTAGATCTACGCATAGAACTTCTCTTAAGTTCCCAATAATCACAGTTTCAGGTCCCAGCAACGGAACCATTTTTTGGCATAGGGGAAAACCCAGGGTTCAACGCTACAAAAGTGCACCAAAAAAACCCTAACTATCAGCCCTTTCAGCAACACCTGCAAAGAATACGAAGTCTCGGTCGAGGTAGAGGCAAGGGTGGTTGCAGGACTCAAGTGTTTGCAACCTTAGCTGGGACACATATATGTGATTATAATACTTAAGAGAGCACTTTGGCATCAACAGTTCATCAATATTCAACCAATAAATACTGCGCAGATAGAACAGAGCATCGCATCATTCACTCAGATCTGATGTATTTAAGCACTTTATCATAAATATACAAGTTATATCTAGCATATCAAGCACTAAGCACCTTCATATAGGTCAGATCTAACATTCTTACACATCATTATCACAAAGCATCAACAGATTTATCTATCTCTATCAAAGAACTTAGCAAGAGAAGTTATAAACACATCAAGACAAAAACAAAGCAGAACAACACAGTGTTTACGTGGTTCATCCCCACCCTGGGGCTACGTCCACCAACTCTTCTTCTATATTCTCTTCAATCAATCGGTTACAAGCACATAGCCTCAAAACACTACTTCACCTAGGACAGGAGATCTGTGCACCTTTCTATATCCTCCTTCCTTGCATTATAGCACAAAGCAATTCACAACCTGTTACAATACCTTGCACCTAGCTCTGTAAGTCTCTCCCAGTATGCACAGAGCATCTACAAACCATACTTGCACTTAGTACTTAGATTATCGGCCTCACATCACATAGATCCCTTTTTCTCCTCTTCTACATAGCCTAGACATCTATTTATACATTACAAAATAGGCCTAAACATGGGTAAAACCATGGGCCGACATCCCATGCCCATTACATAATCCAAAAAACCCAAAAAGGACCCAAAAAAGGGGTCGAGATCCATGATCTCCTTCAATAGGTTATCGAAGTTCGAAAATAGGTCAAACTTGACCAGATCCCTCAAAACTTGGTCAAGGTCCAACAATAGGAGACTAAATAATTACTAATAAACATATGGAAAACCTTAGGAAAAACAAATCCTAGGTGTGTGTGAAGTATCTCAAACACTCCCCTGAACATCACTCTGGTGAAAATAAAGAATGGGTCACAACAACGAGGCCATGTTAGGTACCCAAATACAAAATATACACTAAAATAAATGAGGAAAGAGGGAAAACCCCCCCTCAAAGTATAATGTATGTAAAACAAATAACTGACAATTGCTACGAAATTGTTTCCTTCACTCCAAGACAACTGCGCAGAGAATGGAACTTCTTCTCAATGAAGGTCTTGTTGAAGATGTTTGCAGTTTGTTCTACTGAAGAACAAAACTATGAGTCGATGATCCACTTGTGTACTAAGTCTCGGATGTATCACATGTGGATCTCGATGTGCTTCATCTATTGCCTCTGAACTGGATCTCTGCAGAACTTTAGAGTGTTTTGGTTGTCACACCATATGAAGATCGACTAGTGAAATGGAATTTCCAACTCACTGAAAAAATGTTGTAGCCACATAACCTAAATGGTTATGTTAACTATCCCACTATACTCTACCTCAACTAAATATAGATAAATAGTAACCTACTTCTTGCTCGACTAACATATAGGCTCGAAACCAAGACTGAGTGAGTAACCAGATGTGGACTTTCTATCAATGCTATCACCAACCCAGTCAGAATCAATGAACCCGATGAGGTTTAATGTAGATTTTGTTGCATATTTAATCCCAAAGGTGATGGTTCCATTTACGTATCGAAGGATACACTTTGCATCCTTCTAATGTAGCTCATGTGACTCCCGCATGAATCTGGAGACTGCTCCAACTGCATAGGAGAGGTATGTTCTGGAGTGTGTGAGATTCACCAAGATCCCCACTATTTGTTTGTATAGTGTGTCATCCACCAGTGGAGTTTCCATGACATCCTCAAGTTTGAATCATGATAGGAAAGGAGTCGAGGAAGACTTGCAGTCTGTCATGTGAAATATATCAAGGAGATCTTGTGCATATTTTTTATGAGACAGTTTGATGCCTAATGCATCTTGAATAATATCGAGTCCAAGGAAGAAATGCAGTGGAACCATGTTCGTCATCAAGAACCTATCATGCATAATTCTCTTGACTACAACAATCATTGAAGTAGAGCAACCAGTGATTAGAAAATCATCAACATATAGAACTAGAAGTAGAAGTGAATCATCTATCATGAGCATGTAAACATTCAGGTCTAACTTACAATGTATAAAGTTCTGTGACAATAGGTAGGAGTCCATCCTAGAATACCATTCCCTTGGGGCCTTCTTAAGGCCATAAAGAGACTTCTTCATTTGACAGACAAAATATTAATCATGCATAAATCCTTGGGGCTGCTCCATATAGATATCCTCATAGATATCACCGTGAAAAAATGCATTCTTCACGTCCATATAATCGACTTGCTACTACTGGAGAAAGGTCTCATCATAGTAAACATTGTGCATCTGTTGAGATCCTTTGGAAACTAGCCTAGTTTGTATCTTCTAACATGGTCATCTGTTGTGCTCTTGGTCTTGTAGACCCATCTGCACCTGACAAGTTTTCTTCCTGCAGGAAGGGGAACCAGATCCCAAGTTTCGGTCTCTAGGAGGCAATTGTACTCCTCCCGCATGGCGGATTCCCAAAATGGATTTCCAGCAGCCTCACCATAAGACTGTGGATCTGAATACTGAACCGAGAAAACATTTCTGGGTGGCATCAGTTCAATGGCAATGAGTGTAAGAGGAGACTCCTCGAAATCAGATCGAGTCCTCCTAGTATCAAATGGATCCATAAAAATATCCATTGCATCCTGAAGAGTAGTCTTGGCCCACTTGGGCCTCTCCTTTGGCTCTATATCTACATGCGTTGACTCTATATCTAGATTATTTGAATCCTTTGAATCATAACTGTCATTTGAAGAAGATTCAACATGTGCATGTTCATCATCTTTGACAAGTGGAAGAACAAAAGTGTATGCATGCGGCTATTGAGGTACATGTGAGACACTTTCCTCGAATTGGACACTTCGCTCAATGATGATCCGGTCTGAGGAAATATCAATGAGTATGTATCCCTTCACACGATCGGGGTATCTAACAAAGATACACACTATGCTCTGTGGATCAACTGTGTTCCACTTCTCACAGGGATCCTAGCCCATGCATGTGAACTGAAAATACAGAAGTGGGTCACTTCTGATTTGAGGCCGCTCCAAGCCTCGTAGGGGGTATTATCCTTGACATATCTATGGGGAGATCTATTTTGGATGTAGGTTTCACAATTAAGTGCTTCATAACATAATCTTTGTGGAAGTGACTTTACATGTAGCATGCAATATGCCATCTCTTTTATAGATCTATTTTTCTGCTCAACAACTTAGTTTTGCTACGTAGTATAAGGAATCGTGTGTTGCAACTAAATCCTGACCTCATGACAAAGATCTTGTATCTCATGGTTGACATACTCTCCCTCATTATCTATTCGGAGGACTTTGATTTTATTTCTAGATTGTGTCTCAACAAGGGCTTTGAAATCTTTGAGGTGTTGAGAGACCTCTGATTTTTTTCCTAACAAAGAAAATATATGTGAAGCATGAGAAATCATCAACAAAAATGAGCACATACCTTTCTTTATTGACTGATGGATGAAGAAAATGGCCCATTAGATCACTATGGATCATATCTAAAGGAAAGGAATCCTTATGAGTCTTTCCTTTGTCGAATTTCTCTTGAGGGTGTTTTCCAAGAACACATCTCTCACAAATTCCTTTGGAGAAGTGGATGTCAGGTAGACCATCAACCATTCCCTGCTTTCTAAGTTGTTGCATATATATGAAATTTAAATTCCTTAACCTTTCATGCCATATCCTACTACTTTCATCAGCATGGGTAAGCCGTAATGCAGAATCTGGTTCAATAAATTCAAAATTGGTTTGCATGTCATAGATATCCACTGCATCAGATGTGAATATGACTCTCTTTTCAGTGTCGGATTTTGTCATCTGATACATAGAGAGAATATTGATGGATATTTTGGGAATGTGTAGCACATTCTCAAAGATTTTGTTTGTGAGTTATATTCTTCCTTTGACAGTGACCTCAACTGGAGAGTTGTCCCCCATCAGAATAAGAGGACCTTTGCATGCATCCAATGAAGAATAGACATATTTTGTGGCTTCCATGTGGTGTGATGCACCTTAATCTATGATCCAAGCATCAGTAAAGGAGTTGATGGAAATCAAAGCATGGCTAGAATTTCCTTTCTTGAGATTCTGGTCTTATGGATTCTTCTTCTTGGCACCCTCAGGGATGCGATCTCCAAGGTTGTTTTGTTGAAGTATTTAGGCCATTTTATCTATATGTTTCTGCATACATGTAGATTCTGGATGGAATCATTTATGGAAGTAAGTGCATTTATTCCCTTTTCTTCCCTTTCCACCTTTAGATCCGGAGGCATCGTTGAAAGGTTTTGAGTACCCTTCCTTCTTTGAATTTGCATGTTATTTCCTTTTTTCTTTGTCTTTAGATTTCTGATTTTGATGACCTCTACCATCATGCATAGTAAGTGCATGTTCCTTTGGTCCTTTGATTTTTCCCATGCTGATAAGCTTGTTCTTCTCTTGTGTCAAAGATTAAATAAAGACCTCAAGAAAGGGCACCTTCCAGGTGGTTCTAGAGGTGAGACTAACTGAATGAAATGAGGATACAAACACTGAGTATTCCAGATCAAGTTTGGAGAGAAAGGTGAGAACCATTTGTTTCCCCTCTTTAGATTTATCAACCCTGCAAGCCTAGAATTACGACAACAAATCCTTATATTTGGTAAAGAAATATTGGATACTGTCGAAGGTTTTTGGATCCCATGTGAGAAATTCCACCTCGAGCATGTTTCCCTTCATCCATTCAGGTTTGCCAAAAATCCCTTCCATGGTGGTCCAAGCTTCATTGGGTGTTTTATAGGAGAATATGTGAAAGAGGAGTTTAGGAGAAATGAGACTGCAAATAGTTCCAAACACTTCATCCATTTGATTCAGATACTTGGATTTTTATATGGCTGATGTGGGTTCGTTATCTATGTCCTTGGTTAACCTATATAATCCTCTACCTCGAAGATGCACTATCATGTTCTCCTTCCATGCAAATAAATTGTATGGTATAAGAATGAATTCTTTTGGAAATTCAATTTTTTCGCTATCTTCAATCTTCGGTACTTGAAAAAATAATTTGGTGTGTTCGTTTCCTAGAAATATTCTGGCTCTGATACCATGCAAATGTGTTGAACCTGCATAGAATAGATCTAGTTAGAAAATGACATACACAGTTTGCAGAGAAAATATGAGAAAAGAGAAGCATAAGAGAAAGAATGGAAGAATTATCATTAACCAAATGAATGAATGAGAATTTACACATTATATACTTTGTATAAATCAACTAATGTGCACTGGAGGAGAATTCAATGCACCATAGTGGTGGTATTGAGTGATCTAGACACACACTAGTAGTTATGGGAGTAAATTTCCACCTAGTCTAGTCTCTCAGGAAGTTACGGGAGTGAACTGCCACCTAGTCAGAGTTAACTAGTCTCTCAGTCTTCAGTTAACTGACTGAAACAGAGTGAAGTGAGGAGGAGATCAGGGAATCATGAGTAATGTGCTAGTCTAGTGATAATCCCAAGGAAAATGTGCATTAGTTGGTGATGATCCCATTGTAGAATCTAAGTTCCACTAAACCAATCAAACTAAAGTGTGAACTGAAGAGCATATTCTCCTAGAGGAATATTCTCCCTAAACTATAGGATATTGAATAATGACTATTAAACATAGGGAAAACCTTAGGAAAAATAAATCCTAGGTGTGTGTGAAGTATCTCCAACACTTTCTTAAGATGAGGCCATCCTTGAAGCAATGGATAGAGTTGATAAATCATGGAAAGGCATGCATCACCGATCATATTTTCTTTCCAAATTGGAAATGTTGGAGGTAGACATGAAAAACCTAGTTTTAATTGACGATTTCCAGTGGTACCAATGCCCCTTTATGACACATGATGTGTATTCAGAAGGGAATTTGACTAACATCTTGAATACCATATCCATTAACGTCTCAATGAAATGAAGTGTTTTCAAAAACATCCTTATAGGCACATATTATTCTCCTTAATAAACTGAACTATATACTACCATGTTCAAAGATTTTTGTGACCTTTTTTCTTAGATATATGAAGAAATGTTAGGTATTGATCCTCATATCATCATGCATGATATCAAAAAATATGACGAAGCTAAGCCTATTTGGAAAAATATACAACAAGTTAATCCATGAAAGGAAGTTGGCATTAAGGAAGAGGTTGAAAAAATTATTTGTGTTGACTTTGTTTACCCATTTCCATTAATTGAATGGGTATCTGTTAGCACTAGGAGTCACCTTTTGATTGCAAGGAAGGTAATCCTAGTACCCATCATATGATATGTGAAAGTATGAGTGTTTTTTGAAAGGTCGAAGGGAAAAACTCGAAATGATAATATCCTCACATAGAAACAAGGCTAACATGTAACAAAAAATAAGGTCTTGACTAATTTCAACCAGTAGTTTGGGAGTAAATGTGGATATAAAGAAGAATTGAATGAGAGGAATGTAAGAGATACTACAAACATCAGGTCCACAAAATCCCAAAGGAAGAAAGTTTCTTAAAACAAGATCTTCTTGAAATTAGAAACTAAGGAGCTAAATAAACACCATTGCAATAAAATGATCAAACATCCATCATATCATTACCATAGTCATCCATATGAAGCATTCAAATATGAACATTTAGAATTAGAAGCAAATAGTCTGAAATAGGAGCTGATTTATGTTAGTCAAAAATTCTTAATTCTAGTACATACTAGATCATAGTCATTTATCAAAAATATTACAGTTTCTTGGGAGCCTTACTCTACCATCCGAACCCATTAAAGAAATTCATCTGTCTATTTATAACAATAAAGGGAGGCAACAGATGGAGGTATGAGCTGGCCTCTTTTCCTTAAAAATCTCAAAACATTTATTTATTATAACAACTAAGATAACAACCTATGTTATAAAACATGGAAGTGTTGGTGACTAAACCCAATCATGCTTCTAACTGCTTTGATCCTCTTTTGTTGCTCAACTCCTATTTTGCCATGCGTCCCTTTGGAGCTTGTAGTTGTCCTCTGCATGCCAACTGTTACTTCTGTCATTTAGTCCATCATTAACTTATCCAAAATGGTTGTCTTAGTCTTCATAGATCCCTGGTGTTTGTTGGCTACTCCCTTGGGTAGCAATTTTATGTAGTGCCCCCTAAAATGGAACAAGGAGAGAAGGTAGCGCCCGTGTGTGAACCTTCTCTCTATAAGATATTATGCAACGCCTATGGGTAGCGCCTATGGGTAGTTCATGTGGGACAATTCTGCATTCTGTAAAATATTACGCAACACCTTTGGGTAGCACCTGTGGGTAGTGCCTGTGGGAAAATTCTATGTTCTATCAAATATTACGCAGCGCCACCTATGTTGCATCTGCATAAGGGTTTGGGTAGCTATTCCAAAAATGTAGTGTCTTTGACTCATGAATGTGTGCAGAGCTGTTTTTGTCCTTCCACGATGACAAATCAATTTACTTAGGTACTTTTACCACTGAGTGAAGCTAGTAATTAGCAAAAAATTCCAAAATTCATATAGCTAAACACACAGAAGCCTGTATAAGTGGTGAAAATTAGTATGTGCATATCAGTTAACCTTCCCAAGAAGGAAAAACTCTCAAAAATGGGGTTTACCACTACCAACTACTTTGTCATTTTAACACTTAGCCTCACACTCTTTCTAGTGGAAAGAGTGTCTCCAACTAACTCAATAGACTTCTTCTCCTTAGCATTGGTAGGCTTCTTCAGTATAGTTCTGCTCTCCTTAGCTACTAGTTTGTCATCTTCAATGACAACCTCAACCAACACCTGTAAATTCTTTTGTGTTACTTCATCTTGGAAATTCTTTAGTTCTGCCTTTAGCTTCCTGTTCTGAGCCTGGAAACCCCTGTTCTGCTTGTAGAGGTTCTGGAGCTGCCTATGAAGGGGTTGCATCCTTCTTGCTACAAATGTTTCTAAGTCAAGAGTATCATTGTAGCTCTCTATAAGCTTTGTCATCTTGGCTCTCTCAGATATGGTTTCCCTTTTCAATTGGGCCACTTCCTTTCTTGATTCCTTAAGTTGTCTTATGAGTCTCTTGAAGATCTGATCGCCAAGGGTGTTGGGAACATGTGCAGTCTCAGTAGGCTTCTTCTCGTCTTTTTCTTCCATCTATACCAAATTTTCCTTGCATGTTTCATATGCCTTCTCAAAACCTTTTCCTTTATGCTTCTTCTCTTGCATAACAGCCTTTTCTTTATTCTTCATAGGTTTTTTACAATCCTTCACAAGGATTTCATCTTCCCTTTCCAAAGGTCTTTTGGTACCTCTACCCTTGATTTTCTATACAGGGGTTTCTTGTTTCTCTTCTACAT
>JZKD02S1941104.1:11058-26588 GCA_000966675.3 Picea glauca
CAAATCTCATTTTTATTGCTGCAATTTAATTTCCAGATTTGAGAAATGCCTAAAATCATCCCACAAATTGTTAGATAAATCCTTGAAGCACCTTTTTATAGGGTTGTTTTTCCTTCTTAGGGTTAGAAATCAACAATTAAGCACAAACTCTTGAATAAGCTAGTCTAGTAAATGCAATGAATTGTTAACTTTGCACTAGACTATGAAAGAAATCTAAATAAAGTTTTTTTTTTTCACTGTTTGATTTCTTTCTAAAGAAAAACAATATTTTTTTTTGATTTTTAGGGTTTTTCTGGTTGGTGGGAGAAGACAAGTGTCTCTCTCCAATTAGGGCTTATGGGGTCAAGAAGTAATACCCTTTTAAGATTTGGTCACTTCTATCTTAAGCATTAGAGCAAGAGATTAGAACCCTAAGGGTAGAAAAATCTATAACCTGATCAGGATAAGGTATGAGGACCAAGGCCCTACAAGAAGGGATTCCACAAGGGAAAATGTTGATGGTTGTAGCATTAGACATGTCTTCCACATTAGCTTCTATCTAGCATGTGGAAGTTGTCCTGAATGCCTCTCAGAACCTTAGGAGATTCACTTTATTAAGTGAATGTACTTTTGTAATAAAATGAGTTTCATTTAATTAAATGCTAAAGTAATTGGCATTAGTAATTAAATTAATTTCTAGCGGTTAGATCTAAAGTGAATGTGATATTAGATCTAAGTCGTAGATCACTTTAGGAGATCTAGGTTTTTGGACTTAGGGTAAACTCGAGGTTATAAAAGACAACCTAGGTGAGAGGAGGAGACACAATGATGGTATGCAAAGAATGAGTGAGCACTTAGGTGTGCCGAGGTAGGGGCCAAGGAAATGCAGCAAGGACATAACATCCAAGAGGGATAGGCTATTGTTGCAGTGTATTCCTCAGAAGGGCCATTATCCCAGGATGAGAGCCATGATTTTATTTAATAAAATCATCAGAGATCTGGTTTTCCTACAAGGGTTTTTCCAGGGGTTGTTTACCCGAATATCTTTGTGCAATGAATGTGTTTGGTTTATGATTTTTTCTTCCATTGAATTTATCATTGAGTAACCTAGCTATGCATTAATTCAGTAAATGTGTTTTGCTCAAAATTTACTGTTGGGTGAAGGAGAAACCGTTTTGCACGAGATCGAGATTCTTCAGCGAGACGTTGCAGGGTTAAAAAATAAAATTAAAACAACCATTCAGGGTACGGGCTATTGTAGAAGTAAAATCGGTGAAGGATATCATGCTGCAGAGTTGCATCCACATGGAGAATTAAGTTGAAGGTAGTTCAAGAAAGTGTTGGGAACTGGCATGAGGAGGCTACAAGCTAGCCGACGTAGGCTAGTCGTCGGTTACAAATACATTGGGAGTCGATCCGCTAGTGTGAGAGAGTCAGTTGAGGGAGTTGCAGATCGGGCCATGCTCGTAGGCACTGGAGATTGCGAGAGGTAAGGATACCCAGGTCGTAGATTCAATAGGCAACCAATAATAAAAATAAGTCGACGACTATAGAGCTGGAAGTGACGCGACAAGTCGAGGAACGTTGGGTGCTAGGAGAACCACATGGGTACGACAAGAATAGATCTTCCTTTGAAGTAGACAGTGATCTTGGGTTGTTGAAGTGTAGGAACAACCACCTGAAAAAGATCTGGTCAAGAGCCACGACTGTAGGTCAACAGTGGTAGAGGTTGTTGTGGTCGAGTTGGTGCATCCAAAGCAAAGGTCAACCATGTAGCGACGGACAAAGGGAAATTCAATGGCTGACAAATTTGCAAACACTACAACTGTCTATCGTGGGGGTTGAAATAGAGCTGCGAGGAGGTTGTAGTCCACGGAGGCAGTGGGCGTGAGAAAAGGCAGCAAGTCGCACAAGGTGCAACTGTCAATAGGAGCCAGTATAGGAATTGGCGACTTGGGGGTCTCGAAATTTGTAGCAGCCACCACAATGGAGAAGATATCTCGCACGGGAGAAAGGATAGTGACAATAGGTGGTGGAGACAACTGAGAAAGCCTTCGTGAGGTAGACTTTCCACTTGACGAAGGAAGATTCGGCTAGAAGATGACGAACATAGACAACTGCAGAGGAGGAAAGGTGTGGATGAGTGGAATCCACCAGATAGTGTATGCATAGCAGTCGTCGGGAGATGAAGTTGGAGGTCGTGCAAGTAAGGAGAGGAGAAGGGATTGAGCTAGCAGTCTCCAAGGAAACAGGTTTTCGACAGGAATAAATCCGCCTAGCAAGTCCAGGGAGCCCTGGGCAAACCCAACAAAGGTTTGGGTTGTTAGAAATAAAGAGACGTGCTCATTTTTCCATAGAAAATATAACAATATTTCCACCCAACCATAGGCACAAATGCAACCTCTGAGCACCTTAACCTTGACAGACAGAATAATTTCGATAGTAGACCAATAACCAACCAAGGTAGTGCACCTTTCTCTAAGGGTAGCGCACCAAGCAAGAATAACCAGAAACCAAGCAGAAAGTCCAAACCATAACCAAGAAACCAACTCCAACCAAAATCTAAAATCCCAATTGCATTAACTGCAGCTGCAGTCCCTCTCCAAACTTGCGCACCACTTGTCCTTATGCAGTTGTGAGAGTGAGAGTGACAAATGAGCTCTATCACCCTCTATTTATATTTCTCTATCTCACTTTACTGAGTCGACTTCTCTTTCTGGAGGCTAATAACTCAATATTATATATTCTCTTGAGCCGACTTGTCTTCTAGGGTTATTATCCAATGTTTTAGGGTTTATCTTACTTCCCAGAATATTCTAGTCTTGTCAAAGGTTACACATGGAGGTTAGTGCCTCCCGCAGCTACCATAATATCAACACTCCCTCCTAGCTAGGGAGGTATTAAAGGTAATGGTCTTGAGCACAAACAAATCATTCAACTCGTAGCATCATCATAGCCATGTAGATCAACTCATGAGACAAATCATCACTATCAGTATCATCTGATAGCATCAACTGCATCATCTCTCGAAGCCATACTCCATCTGAGTAATCAGGCTTGATGCTGAAAAAGTCACTCACTCCACAAAGTGATACAAGGATCATTATTCTAATCCAGACATATGTTCCAGAAGAATAAATGTTCCAACAGATGCTAGAAGCCACGCCATGGGCTACAAGGACTATTCTTCTAATCTGGACATACGTCCTATAAGAATGACGGTCTTGGACCATTTTCCCTCTGGCCACTACTGTGAACTCGGGGAAAATGTCTATCTTGTAACAATATCTCCACTCTGGTCACTATTGTGAACTGAGGGAGGCATACCATTCTTCTAATCCGGGCATACGTCCTAGAAGAATAGTTGTCCATGGTACATCAACAATCTATCAACCTGGACCATTCTCCAAATGGAGAATGTCTGTCCATCAACACAATGACTATCCATCTAGCTGGAAATCATCTCCACCACTAGTGGTAGTCTCCATGGAAATCAGAACAATGTCATCCAATAGAACACAACTATGTATATCCATAGTAGTACACAACTACTACCTAGTGGTACACAACCACTCCTAGTAGCACACAGCGACCAACCAGTGACACATAATCACTATCAGTGGATCACATCCATCACAGTAGTATACAACTACTCTCCAGACACATACAATCTCCACAATCAATCATATCATCTGATATCAACATGCATAAACAATATCACGATACAAACTGAGTCATCTGGGCCATTCTTCCACTCACATCTTCCCTTAGAAAGTAAAACATCAACCATGGGATATTTGGACTATTCTTCCCAAGCATAGAAGAATAATTGTCCCCAATTTAGGAGCTTGGACCATTCACCTAACTGGGCCATTCCTCCGACACTAATAATAGTGCAACCTGAAGAGAATGAATCTACCCTAGGGAATTCCTGTCCTTGATTGCTTAACCTGGACCATTCACCGCACTGGTCCATTTCTCCGGCACTAATCAAAGTGAAACCTAGAGAGAATGAGTCTGTTATAGGGAATGATTGTCCAGACCATTTCCTATGGAAATGATTGTCCTGCACCAACCTCCAAAATGGACCATTCTTCGAAACTTCTCACAACTGTGAACTTCAAAAGAATGACTGCCTGGTGAGGCGGACCGTTCTACTTGACCACTACACGGAGTGACTGCCAAGAAGAATGAATATCCTAGACCATTCCCCCACACTGGCCACAAAGGGAATCGATGCCTATGGTACACCAACAATCTATTGGACCATTTTTCATTACGAAAATGACTATCCGTCAGAAATATCGAACCACTTTTCGAACTGGAAAGAAACTACCCAAACTTGACCATTTTTCGAACTGAAAAATGATTGTCCATAAATCAATAACATATTCTCCCTCCTAACCTGGGAGTAATCACTTCCTTTTTCAATAAGGAAGTCGTCTCCATGAGCCCCAACTTGTCCCTTATGTACGCAAACTTCTCATCTTGGATAGAGGGTTTACCAAAATATCTGTTATCTGCTCATCTGTGGAGATATACTGGAGAACCACTTCTCCACTCTGAACTTTATCACTGAGAATATAATGCTTGATCTCAATGTGCTTCGACCTGTCATGGAACACCGGGTTCTCTGAAAGCTTCATATAGCTCTAATCATCACAATATATCACGGTCAAATTCAACACTTTATCAGACAATCCATAAACCAACTTATGGAGTCACACCGCTTCTGTATAAACATCACAAGCTGCAATATACTTTGCTTTTACAGTGCTGAGTGCAACAAACTTATGTTTCCTGCTAGCCCATGACATCGTGGAAAAACTCAAACTAAAACATATCCAAGTAACACTTCTTCTATCATCTACACTCCTTGCCCAATCTGAATCGATAAATCCATGCAATTGTATATCATAACTTAAACATCCCACAAAATAAATATCCGGCTAAGTATTCTCCAAATACATTAACAAGCCAATCAATTGTTGATACAGAGACGGGTCTACTGAATCAAAGTCTCTCAACTTCTTCAGATCTGTCATCGTGGGAATTTTCCATGGATTTGCAATTCATCATTCAATACTTCTGAAGAACCATTTCAATATACTTCCTCTGTCATAGGAAGTTTTCACCACGCTTCTGTTGTACATGAGAGGTTCTACACCAAGTTTTCTTGAATCCATACAAGGTCTTCTTCCATCTGCATACAAGAGTTTCTTTCTGGTATACCTCAAAACCTTGAGGTTTCTTTACATATACTTCTTCTTCAATTACTCTTTTGAGAAGAAAATTCTTTACATTCATTTGATGTAAACTCCAACCCATGGATACTGCAGGAGATATAATGGCTCAGGTAGAGGTATGTCTGGTTACTAGAACAAGCTATCATAATAGTCTTCTCCCTCCTTCTGGGAGAACCCTCTAGCCCTGAGTCTTTCCTTGTATCTATCAATGCTCAAGTCTATTTCACAATTTCTCACATACATTGTTCTTCATCACAACTTCCTTCCATTCCTTTTGCTTGACTGCTTCTAGTGTATTCAAACTAGTTCAATTGGTTGTTCTGAATTTTTCTTTCTTTCTTGGAATCTTCATGTTCTTCCTCATGTTTTTCTTCAATGTTGGAGTCCATGGAATCTTCTATAGATTACATTCCCTTCTTTCCTGAAGGCTCCAACCTTCCATCATAGGAACATAAATGTATATGGACAACCAAGGACATTCAAGGCTTCTTTTCGAAGAAGACTTCTTCTAGAGTCAAACTAAACACGTGTTGCTTATCATGGTTGCTACTTCCAATGAAAAGCATGGATAGATACTTCACAGTCTTTACGGATTCTTCAATGGATCATATGGTTGCGGATTAACACCCTCCTAATCCTAGCTTCATGCCTAAATGAGCAATATGCATGCTCTTCTTTTGGAATTCTTTGATCAGTTCCCTCCATCTGAGAGAGTCCATTCTTCTATTTGTTGCATCTCTCTTTACTTTTTGCAATGTTATAGCAAGATTTGCCTCACCCCATGCAACTTGCCCAGAAGGCCTTTTTGCATTTCCCCATGCAAACTTATCATCCCTATTTGTAAGATCAAGAGATAAAAACAAATATTTTTCCACATGTACGCATCTTGCACACTATACAACATGCGTATACGCAGGCTGCTCCACTATAGCCTGTGTACATCAGGATTTGTGCCAGAAAATGAAAATTAATGTCGAGTTTCCATGTTACGACAGGAGATCTATGATCCTTGGCCTTCCATATAGGGAAAAAGTTCTAACTCGGCCCTTCAGTTCCATTTTGAAAGCTATAAATGGGTCAATTCCGAGCTATGGAAAAGAGATAAAGAATTCAACTTTGAGAGCAAAGTTACTCTAGAGGAATTATTTACTTCATATTGAGTCTACATCCCTTTGTCCTTTAAGTCTGAACACAGTATTCATCCCCCAAGCTCGTTCCTTATTGATTGAGAACCTCATTGTTTCTCTCTTATGATCTTGCCTTTGGTGGAAGCCCAGCTGGAAGGAACTTAGTTTCTCGGTTCCGAACCGTGACGAAACGAAAGTCTATAACATTTTCATTTCTGTTGATCATATATTAATAGAAATACTCTTTTCCCATCCAATTGATATCTTGCAAATATATTGAATTATTATTCCATGGGTGTATTTGTCTTTTTTATTAATGGATTATACTATTGAATGTGCTAACATACATAATATCACCATATGCTTGCTTTTCTTGGTTGTTGAGGACTAGTTACAGGTATATTGCTTTGGGTCAAGCACTCAACGGTGGACTTCGTCGAACATCTAGACAAGGTAGGCCTTTTATCTTTTCTTGCTAGCATATTTGTTTTCATAGCATACTTGAGAAGAGAGTTGATTTATGCAGTCATTTCCGTCTGTTGTGGTTTACCCTAGCCATAGAGATATTTTTTCTCGTAACAGAATTAGCGACCATACTAGGGATTGAATCTTCTTTCTTAGGGTTTGGAGTACTTTTATCCTTAGAATGGTCTTGTTTCTATTATGTTTCTTGTCGCATCATTGCTTGACAACCTTTGTTCACTCTGGGTCTGAGTTTTCAGCCTTTCTCCCTTGCCTGGCCTTGTTTTGAAACATATATGCACTTTTTCCCCTGATAGTCGTGTACATACGTAGGTTGTCCCTCTACAAGCTGCATATACACGCTCTGTTTTCCCAAAAAGTCCCATACATCCATTTTCTTGGCTTGTTTTCTTGGTCTGGTGGTTGTTGGGTGGGATTTGATGTTTGTTGAGCCTTCTTGGGTCTCGGTAGTGCCTGTTATGTGCTTGTGGGATGAATGGAAACCTATCTTTGGTTGAATTTATGGGCGGAGTCTTTCTCATCATCTTTTCATATTGATTGTCCTTGTACATTGGGTTGGGTGTTTTGTTGCTTGACATCGTGCTTGAGTTATCACTTTCTATACACAGTAGAGTTTATATACCAAGTTGCTTTACAGTCCATGCATTTTAATTTTTATTATATTGAAAATAAAAAAATAGGCATTTTGCATTGCTTGGCATTTTGATCTTTTTTAGTCCTTGTCATTAGCTTAGTGCATGTCATGAAAGATTGCATTTTTACTTTTGAATTGCAAAGTTGAAATTGAAAATTGCATTGGTTTTTAGAAGCATATCATTCATTGAAAGTTAAGGTTAGGACTTTGCATTATTTTCATATTTAATTTTCTTGCAAAGTCATAACATCATGAGTTTCACTACCATACCTTTTTGAGTAATCATGGCCACTAAAATTAACGCTATAATTTGAAAATTGATTAGTCATAATTTTATTTTCTAGGGTACACAAACTAGATTAGGATTTAGTGCCTTGGAATAGGATTTTTGTGAGTAAACTTCTCCAAGGCAATTAAATCAACATATGTGTCTGAGACAGGGAGTGGAGAAATCCATTGTATAATTGGTAATATCAGGAGGCTCCACTCACACCGGAGTTAATCACGAGGTTGCGCAAAGTCGATTAAAGGGATATCCCCTCAATACCTTCCTAGCGTCAAAGATATTTCTGGGGATCTATTCATATCTGGGGATCTTGCTAGTGCCTTTACCTCTGTGAGAGGCAGTACTTTCAAGGTTTTGGGCTTTTCTACCCTGCCCATATGGTGGACCTAACTTACGACTGTTCGCCTGTGCATCGATTTTACAATGGTTTATTAGTTGCTTGACTTAAGTGTCTCATAGGTTACTTGCAGGGGTTATTCTGCAGGTATCCTGGGTTAGATAAGGGTCGGACAGCACACAACCTTTATGGAGGATTACCTCTCCAGGGGGATCTGACCAACTGGTTGTTAAGCCCACACGGGCCCTTATAACTATTTTTGTTACCTCCGATCTTTAGCAGAGAGTCTCAGGCCCCTCTTGGGCGAGACATACCTTCTTTAGGGAGGGAGGCCACTCTCAGCCACTTTACCCCGTTTGTATGCATATTGGCCATTTGACTTTTGGTGTGCTCTTTGATTACTAGTTGGCCTTAGGATATATTTTGTATCTTTAGAGTCTTAAGTCATCATGGAGTTGGACTAGCCTCCCCGCCGTTCCCATCGCTTGTTACAGTTACCACCAGATTTCGATTCTTTGCCTTCTAAAAGGCATAGAGTTATTAGGAGTGGTACACACACATCCACCGTTCAGACTTGTGATTCTACAAGGATGAGTACTGAACCTAGTCTTCAAAACACTGGGAGCCCTTTGAATCCCACACCCACTATAGTTAATGGCACCCCTTCAACTCTTGCAACCACAATGGTTGTAGTGCTGGAGGCACCTATCATTACTATGTCTCAACCTATAGTGAATTCTCAAACTACTGCCTCGATCCCTTTTGGGTCTCTTGGTTCCTTACTGAGCTATAATGTTTAGTCTATCCATATGGCTTCTAGTCCCTTTTCTTATGGTATGCCCAACTTTACTTCGTAGTTTTCAAACGCCATCCCAGTTGCTAGCACTAATGTTAGCATTGGGATTGGGGGCACTACACCTCTTTACACTCTGTTTTCATTTGGTGGGTCTCAAACCCATCCAACGACTCCTAATATGGGAGGCATTCCTGCCTTTAAACCCGGTTCCAATCGTCTTTCTTTTGGGTGGAACAACCAACCTTACGGACAAGCTTCTGCTCAAGTTCTGTCCTACACCATTACCTCCTCGGTGATAATTCCAACCAATATGTTTGGCATGGCGAATCCACCTCTATCCTCGAGATTCACACCTTGAGGTGGTCAATTTCATGCTTTAGGCAACCCCCAACCCAGATCAAATCCGGTTGGGGGCAATTTTTATAACCCTCAACATAACATTCCTACTGGGATGATGCCCAACCAATCTTTTATGAATCAACCCAGAGGAGAGACTTATAATCCCAGACATGGCCATGGTGCTTACCAGAACCCTGGATGGGCTGCAGTCCCTCAAGTAGAATCTTTCCCGAGAACCTAGGGCCAGACGCCGCAACCCTATCTCCCTTTTCAGGCCATGCTTAATCTGCTAGATTTGTCTAAGTTAATGAACGACCCTGTGAGTCATGATCCTACATGGCCCCCCATCCCCACCAAGCTTCCTTCAGACATCTCGAAGTTCGAAGGTAAGAATGGAGAGGATCTTGGTGATCATGTCACTACCTTTCACCTTTAGTGCTCATTGAATTCCCTTAATGACGATTCTATTCGATTAAGACTATTTCAACACACCCTCATCAGAGTTGTTGAAAAATGGTATATTGAGCTACCTAGGGGGGCATATGGGACTTTTAGCTAGTTGGTGTCAATCTTCCTTGACCACTTCTAGTTGCCCATTCGTTACAATGTTGGTCTAAAACTTCTATCCACTTTGCGCTAGAACACCACCACTCATATCTCGGATCATATCCAGGAGTGGCGTAGACGGAAGAGGTTGATTAAGACCCCTATACCCCGACCTTTATTTTAGAATGGTTCCTTAAGTCTCTTATGCTCCTATCTCGAAGGACATTCCTACTTCTGGGGTTACCGCTGAGGAAGAAGCTATGTTTAGAGCTCAACAGTTAGACTTGTTTTATGCTTAGTCTGGGATATTATACCAACTTCTTCCAGATGCACCGTAGTCAACTTATGACCCTAGACAAAAGATCAGACCTCATGCTGATGACATTGTAGGTACCGCCAATGTAAAGTCTGCAGACTCGGTGATAAGCCATCTGAAAGAGTTGTCTCTAAACTAATATGCAAGAGGGCCAACTTCATTTGTGTCTTGCAACCCCACTCAGTTGGCAGATGTGCACTCCGTGCAATAGTTGGCCAACCCAAATGGTAACCAACAACCAGGAGAGAATAAGAGGAAATGACATAATAATCGTAAGGGTGGGAAAAACGATAATAAACTCAAGGACAATGGTAATAATGAGAAGACAAATAATAATGTCAGAGAGGGAAAACGAGAAAGACGTAAGGTGAATTTTTCTTGTAATCTTTGCAAAGATGATCACCTTTCCCATTTATGCCCCAAACTTTGTTAAAGTTGTGAAGCTATTATCTCTACCGCCCTCCGTGCTGACAAATCCAATCCAACATAATCAACACATGACCTCAAGTTCCTCAAATGTCAGAAATGTGGTTGGTGGGAGTCAAAAATTGTCGTTGCAAGACAACAACCATTTGTGTATCAATATGGTCGATGTGAAAGCTAATGTAGCCACTCGATCTCGAGATTATAGCTCTTCACAAGCTATTCCTGGTCTAGAATCTCCTCCTCCTCCAGAGACAACTTTACAGTTTGAAAAACCAGAGCCACTGCCTCGTTTTCCGAAAGGAGTACTCAAGCGCTCTACCCATAATCCAAATGTTAGAGCAACCCAAAACTACTCTATTGTTGAGGATCTGGGTCAAACCCCTTGTACGATGTCCACTTTGGAGGTACTCCAGACATGTCCTTCACAGAGGAATGCCTTACTATCTGCTTTAGGAGCTCTAGAACCCAGTGGCTCAAAAGTTATCAAGTTTGATGTCATAGATGTGAAGCCTCACTTGCCTTATCATGTGGATTTTCGTATCCACCTGGAGTACTCAAAGTATACCATCAAATGTGCGGTTGTTGATGAAGGCACTGCTACATGTGTGATGTACCTGATCTGTTGGAAAGCTCTCAGTTCTCCGACTCTTTCCAAGTCATTGAACATGTTGACTGCTTTTGACGGTCATTCCTTCCGCCCTCATGGTATTCTTCCTGCCTTTCCAGTCCAATTAGGTGGGAAGATGGTAGAGGTAGTTGATGCGCCTCTTGATTATAACTTGTTACTAGGACGCAATTGAACCTATGCTATGGTCGTCTTGGTATCCTCCATCTTTCGTATTCTTTATTTTCCTCATGAAGGGAATATCATGATGATTGACCAGTTATCCTTTGTGTACTCTAGTCCTAATGCATCTATTGGACCGTCAATCCTTGCAATCAACAATTCTTAGCTGACAACTAAGAATATCAGAGTCATAATGTATTCTTCCCTTATGGGTACTTTCAACTTCGTGACATTGAGTCATCACATTTATGAAATGTCCAGTAGGGCCGTTTTGACCGAGAGGTCCATTCCTTTCCACACTTCCTATTTTAGTGATCCGTGGACCCTACCTTCCATGAATTTGTCTTGTGAAGGTCAGTTGCATGTTGGAATGGCCATCCCACTATTGGCAGCAGAGATTGTGTATCTAGTTGTTCTTGACTCTTCTGTCGATCCTAGTCATTTACCTCGGATGGATGAGGAGGATCCCGTTCTTAGGCCCGTGTGGCAAGGAACCATCAGTGTATGTTTGTACTTTCGTGACCTGAACAAAGCCTATCCTAAAGACAACTTCTTGACACCTTTCATCGATCAGATTCTCGACGTGTATGCGGGAAGCAAAGTTTTTTCTTTTATGGATGGATTTTTCAGGATATAACCAAATTCAAATTAAACCCGAGGATCAACACAAGACGAAATTTATTTGTCCTTGGGGTACTTTCTCTTATCGAAAAATGCCTTTCGGCCTTAAAAACGCCGGAGCAACATTTCAACCTGCCTTGACTTTTGCTTTTCACAATCTTAAGCATATAGTCGAAGCTTACCTTGATGATCTTGCTGCTCACTCTTGCAAGAGAGCGGAGCATGCTATGCACCTTCGTTTTGTTTTTGAAAGATGTAGTTACTATAGAATTCAATTTAACCCTCACAAGTGCATCTTTTGCGTTAAGTCTGGTCATCTTTTGGGTTTTTCAGTTTCTGAGACCAAGATCATGGTAGATCCACTAAAGGTTGAGGCAATACTTTAATTGCCTCCCCCGCACATGATTAGACAACTTCAAGGTTTGCAGGGAAAGATAAATTTCTTCGTCGATTTATAGTGAATTATGCCAATATCACTAAGGTTTTCATGCTCCTTTTGAAGGACACCCCTTTTATTTGGGATGAGCAAGCCCATGAGTCCTTCGATGCTTTGAAGAAAGCCATGGTATCAACACCTTTGTTGAAGCCTCCTGACTACAATAGAGATTACTTGATTTATATCGTCGCGTTTGAGGAGATGATTGGTATGGTTCTGGTTCAAGATAATGATGAGCTCCGCGAGCACGTCTTCTAATATCTTAGTCGAAACTTAGTTGGCCTTGAGCTTAATTATTCTCACGTTGAAAAGCTATCTTTGGCTGCTGTCTGCGCAGTCCAACATTTGTGTCATTATATATTACTTTGCAAGACTACTGTGATTGCCGATTTCAATTCATTTCAATACATTCTTGCCAGGCATATCATAGGGGGGAAATATAATAAATGGATTGTCATTTTACAAGAGTTTGATATCAATTTCGCTTCTGCAAAATCCAAGAAATCAATAGTCTTCGCGAAGTTAATATATGACTTTCCATGATCAGATGAGGATGTTATCCATGTTGATTCATTCACATACGAAGAGATTTTTCTTGTCTCATCGTCTGACCCCTGGTATGGAAACATTGTTCTCTATCTCTAAACTTTGAAGTTCCCTCAACATCTCTTACGAGATGACCGATCTCATGTAAGGTATGAAGCTAAGAATTATACTATCGTCGGCGACAATTTGTATCACCGAGGAATAGACAATATCTTGCGTCGTTGTTTAACTCACAGGGAGGCTGAGTCAGTCTTGAACGATAGCCACAGTGGGGCTTGTGGTGGTCATCTCTCCAATTTTGTAACAACTCAAAAACATTTGTGAGCCGGTTATTTATGGCCTACTATCTTTAAAGATTTTATTGAAGTGGTGAAGAAGTGTCACCACTACCAGGTGTTCACTCGAAAAATGAGCTCGCATCCAGGCATCAACCCAACTTTGGCTGGGGGGCATCAACACATTATCGTGGTCGTTGACTGCTTTAATAAGTGGTTCAAAGCCATGCCTACAGTTAAATCCGATGGGAAGGCTGTCACCTTCTTCGTATTCAATCAAATTATCATCTGCTTTGGTATCCCGAGTGAGATTCTCACTGATCATGGCAGTCACTTTCATAACGAAATGATGAAATTGCTAGCATCTAAGTTGGAGTTTAGAGATGGTCATTCTTCTCTTTATTACCCCCAAACAAATAGACAAGTTGAGGCTATCAACAAGTCTCTCAAAAACATTTGCAAAAAACTGTCAGCCAGAGTAAACCCCTTAATTTGAATGATGCATTGCTTCAAATTGAGAAATACACTAGTTCTTAAAATCAATGAATAAAACAACTTTCGAGGCATGGAACCTGGGAGTGAGGGGTGGCCTAGCTGAAATCCTATCCTAGTAATCTATCGGAGTTGACAGTTCCTCAATTTGACTCTCGGTTTTTGTGATATGACCAGTTGCAAGTCGCATCCCAAACTATTTCGGGGACTCTTAGCGAATTCCTCCTTAGGGCATAAAAGCCTAACGGAGCAACATTTTTGAGTTTCGTGAGATGTTGCAAGATTTTTAGGCATGGACTAGGTGATCACATTATTCATCCGCTCATGAGGATGGTCTCATAAATTGGACCCCGTAATCCAAATGTTGCATTGCTTCAAATTGAGAAAAACACTAGTTCTTGAAATCAATAAGTAAAACAACTTTCGAGGTATGGCACCCGAGAGTGAGGGGTGTTTTAGCTTAAATCCTATATTAGTAATCCATCGTAGTCGACGGTTCCTCAATCTGAGTCTCGGTTTTCGTTTTATGCCCAGTTGCAAGTGGCATCCCAAACAATTTCAGGGACTCTTGGCCAATTTCTCGTAAGGGCATAAAAACCTAACGGAGCATCATTTTTTAGTTCTGTGAGATGTGGCAATCTTGTTTAGGCATGGACTAGGTGACCACATTATCCATCCACTCCCAAGGGATGATTTTATAAATTTGACCCCTTAATCCAAATGTTTCATTGCTTCAAACTGAGCAAAACACTAGCTCTCCAAATCAATGAGTAAAGCAACTTCTAAGGCATGGCACATGGGAGTGAGGGGTTCTCTATATGAAATCCTATCCAAGTAATCTATCGAAGTCGACGGTTCCTCAATCCGAGTCTCGATTTTCATTTTATGTCTAGCTACAAGTGGCATCCCAAACCATTTCGGGGAGTCTTGGCCAATTCCTCCTCAGGGCATAAAAGCCTAACGGAGCAGCATTTTTGAGTTCCATGAGAAGATGCAAGCTTGTTTAGGCATGGAATAGGTGACCACATTATCCATCTACTCTCAAGGCATGGTTTCCTAAATTGGACTGCTAAATCCAAAAGTTGCATTGCTTCTTATTGAGCAAAACACTATTTCTCGAAATAGATGGAAAAAATAATTTCTAAGGGATTGGAACCAAGAGTGAGCGGTGAGATAGCTAAAATCATATGCTAAGAATCCAACGGAGACTACGGTTCCTCAATACGAGTCTCAATTTTCATTATATGTCCAGTTGCAATTCACATCCCAAACCATTGCAGAGACTCTTGGCCAATTACTCTTCATGGCATAAAAGACTAACGGAGCAACATTTTTTAGTTTCGTGAGATGTTGCAAGCTTGTTTAGGCATGGAATAGGTGACCACATTATTCATCCACTCCCGATTGATGATTTCATAAATTGGACCCCTTAATCCAAATGTTGCATTTCTTCAAACTAAGCAAAACACTAGTTCTCGAAATCAATGAATAAAGAAACTTTCGAGGCATGGCACCTAGGAGTTAGGGGTGGTCTAGCTAAAATCTTATCTTATTAATCCATCGAAGTCGACGATTCCTCAGTCAAAGTCTCAGTTTTCGTTTTATGCCCAGTTGCAAGTCGCATCCCTAACAATTCCAGGGACTCTTGGCCAATACCTCCTCAGGGCATAAAAACTTAACGGAGTAGCATTTTTGAGTTCCGTGAGATGCTGAAAGTTTGTTTAGGCATGTACTAGATGACTATATTTGTTAAGGTCCTAACCCGCACATAGGTAGATCAATGTATTCGAATGTAATAAAGGTCAATATTAATAAGACCTTTCAATAAAATAGAATAAGGCGGATGTAAGAAGACCTA
>JZKD02S1941104.1:31535-47624 GCA_000966675.3 Picea glauca
TTGGAGGTTGCCCCCTCGAAGAGGCCTGTGAACATTGCTATCTGAATCAAGTGCTATTTATGTTCAAGTGTTATTTCTGTTGCTATTTCGTATATCATTTCTGTGTATTGTGAAGGTTATGAGGGATATTTTACTGTTATTCTATTATTTCTAGCATTTCGTTTTTGTTCTGCATATTTTATATATCTGGTATCTTGCAATATTAACCATCCGTTTTCGAGAGATGATTTCATAAATTAGACCCCTTAATCCAAATGTTGCATTGCTTCAAACTAATCAAAACACTAGCTATCGAAATCAATGAGTAAAGCAACTCCTGAGGCATGACATCAGGGAGTGAAGGATGCCCTAGATGAAATACTATCCTAGTAATTCATCGAAGTCGATGGTTCCTCAATCTGAGTCTCGGTTTTCATTTTATGCCCAGTTGCAAATGGCATCCCAAACAATTTTGGGGACTCTTGGCCAATTCCTTCTCAGGGCAGAGAATCCTAACAGAGAAACATTTTTGAGTTCCATGAGATGTTGCATGCTCGTTTAGGCATGGAATAGGTGACCACATTGTCCATCCACTCCAAAGGAATGGTTTCCTAAATTGGACCCCTAAATACAATGTTGCATTGCGTCTTACTGAGGAAAACATTAGCTCTCGAAATCAATGAAAAAAACAACTTCCGAGGGATTGGAATTAGGAGTGAGGGATCATTTAGCTAAAATCCTATGTCAGGAATCCAACAGAGACGATGGTTCCTCAATCCTACTTTCGGTTTTCGTGATATGCCCAGTTGCAAGTCACATCCCAAACAATTTTGAGGACTCTTGGCCAATTCCTCCTCAGGGCATAAAAGAATAACAGAGAAACATTTTTGAGTTCCGTAACATACTGAAAACTTGTTTAATCATGGACTAGGTGACCACATTATCCATCCGCTTCTGATGGATGATTTCATAAATTGGACCCCTTAATCCAAATGATGCATTGCTTCAAACTAAGCAAAACATTATTTCTCAAAATAAATGAGCAAAGAAAATTACAAGGCATGACACCCGGGAGTGGGGTGGTCTAGTTGAAATCCTATCCTAGTAATCCAATGGAGTCGACGGTTCCTCAATCTGAGTCTCGATTTTCGTTTTATGCCTAGTTGCAGGTCGCATCCGAAATCATTTTAGGGACCCTTGGCCAATTACTGCCAAGGGCATAAATACCTAACCGAGCAACATTTTTTAGTGCCATGAGATAATGCAAGCTTGTTTAGGCATGAAATAGCTGACCACATTATCCATCCGCTGCCAAGGGATGATTTCATAAATTGGACCCCTTAATCCAAATGTTGCATTGCTTCAAACTGAGAAAAACACTAGTTCTCGAAATCAATGTGTAAAGCAAATTCCGAGGTATGGCACCCAAGAGTAGGGTCCTCTAGATGACATCCTATCTGAGTAATCCATCGAAGTCGACGTTTTCTCAATCCGAGTCTCCATTTTCGTTTTATGCCCAGTTGCAAGTGGCATCCTAAACCATTTTGGGGACTCTTGGTCAATTCCTCCTTATGGCATAAAAGCCCAACATAGCAGCATTTTGAGTTCTATGAGATGTCACATGCTTGTTGAGGCATGGACTAGGTGACCACATTGTCTATCTTTTTTTGAGACATGGTTTCCTAAATTGGACCGCAAAATCTAAATGTTGCATTGCTTCTTACTGAGCAAAACACTATTTATCGAAATAGATAAAAAAACAAATTCTGAGGGATTGGAATCAAGAGTGAGGGGTGCTCTAGCTAAAATGTTATGCCATGAATCCAACGGAGACGATGGTTCCTCAATCCGAGTCTTTTCTTTCGTGATATGCCCAACTGCAAGTTGCATCCCAAACCATTTCGGGGACTCTTGACCAATTCCTCCTCAGGGCATAAAAAACTAACGGAGCAACATTTTTGACTTCCATGAGATGTTGCAAGCTTGTTTAGGCATGGACTAGGTGACCACAATATCCATATTCTCTCGAGAGACGATTTTATAAATTGGACCCCTTAATCCAAATGCTACATTGCTTCAAACTGAGCAAAACACTAGTTCTCCAAATCAATGAGTAAAACAACTTTCAAGGCATGACAATCAGGAGTGAGGGGTGGTCTAGCTGAAATCCTATGCTAGTAATCCATCGGAGTTGATGGTTCCTCAGTCTGAGTCTCGGTTTTCGTTTTATGTCCAGTTGCAAGTCGCATGCCAAACCATTTCAGGGACTCTTGGCCAATCCTCCTTAGGGCATAAAAACCTAACGAAGCAACATTTTTGAGTTTTGTGAGATGTTGCAAGCTTGTTTAGGCATGGACTATGTGACCACATTGTCCATATGATCCTGAGGCACGGTTTCATAGGTTCATTTAATCTAAATGTTGCATTGCTTCAAACTGAGCAAAACAGTGGTTCTCAAAATCAAGGTGTAAAGCAACTTCTGAGGCATGGAATTCGAGAGTGAGGGATTCTCTAAATGAAATCCTATCTCAGGAATCCATCGGATTCAACAGTTCCTCAATCTGAGACTCGGTTTTCATTTTATGTCTAATTGCAAGTCGCATTCCAAACTATTTCGGGGACTCTTGGCCAATTTGTCATCAGGGCTTAAACATCTAACAGATCAGCATTTTTTTAGTTCCATAAGATGTTGCAAGCTTGTTTAGGCATGGACTATGTGACCACATTGTCCATCCTCTCTCAATACATGGTTTCCTATATTGAACCCATAAATCCAAATGTTGCATTCTTTCAAACTAAGAAAAAACCTAGTTCTCAAAATCGATGAAATAAAAACTTTCGAGGGATTGAACCTAGGAGTGTGGGGTGCTCTAGCTGAAATCCTAAAATAGGAATCCAATGGAGATGACGGTTCCTCAATCTGAGTCTCGGTTTTCATGATATGCTGAGTTGCGAGTCCCATCCCAAACCATTTCGATGACTCTTGGCTAATTCCTCCTCAGGGCATAAAAACCTAACGGAGCAACAGTTTTGAGTTTTGTGAGATGTTGCAAACTTGTTTAGGCATGGACTAGGTGACCACATTATCAATCTTCTCACGAGATACAGTTTCATAAATTGGACCCCTTAATCCAAATGATGCATTGCTTCAAATTGAACCAAACACTAATTCGCAAAATCAATGAGTAAAACAACTTTTGAGGCATGACACCTGAGAGTGAAGGGTGCTTTAGCTGAAATCATATCCCAGAAATCCAACGAAGTCAACGGTTCTTGAATCCGAGACTCGATTTTCATTTTATGCCTAATTGCAAGTCGCATCCCAAACCATTTCGGGGACTCTTGGCCAATTTCTACTCAGGGCATAAAAAGATAACAGAGTAACATTTTTGAGTTCTGTGAGATGCTGCAAGCTTATTTAGGCATGGACTATGTGACCACATTGTTTATTTTCTCTCGAGTCATGGTTTCATATATTGGACTCCTAAATCCAAATGTTGCATTGCTTCAAACAAATAAAAACCATATTTCTCAAAATCGATGAAAAAAATAACTTCCGAGGGATTGGACCCAGGAGTAAGGGGTGCTCTAGCTGAAATCCTATGCTAGGAATCCAACAGAGATGATGATTCTTCAATATGAGTCTTGGTTTTTGTGATATGTCGAGTTACAAGTCGAATCCCAAACCATTTTGGGGACTCTTGGTCAATTCTTCCTCAGAGCATAAAACCTAACGGAACAACATTTTTGAATTCTGTGAGATGTTGCAAGGTTGTTTAGGTATGGACTAGGTGACCAAATTATCGATCTGCTCAAAAGGGATGGTTTCACAGATTGTACCCCTTAATACAATTGTTGTATTGCTTGAAACTGAGTCAAACACTAGTTCTCGAAATCAATGAGTAAAACAACTTCTGAGGCATGGCAACTGGGAGTGAAGGGTGCTCTAGATGAAATCTTATCCCCATAATCCATTGAAGTTGACGGTTACTCAATCTGAGTCTCAATGTTTGTTTTATGCCCAGTGGCAAGTGGCATCCCAAACCATTTCGAGGACTCTTGGCCAAATCCTCCTCAGGGCATAAAATCTTAATGAAGCAACATTTTTTAGTTCCATGAAATGTTGCATGCTTGTTTAGGCATGGACTAGGTGATAACATTGTCCATTCTCTCTCGAGGCATGGTTTCCTAAATTGGACCCCTAAATCCAAATGTTGCATTACTTCTTACTGAGCAAAACACTAGTTCTCGAAATCGATTAAACAAACAACTTCCGAGGGGTTGGATCTGTGAATGCGCGGTGCGATGCCTAACAGCTGTTTCCCGTAATTCAACGGAGGTGATGGTTCTTCAATCTAAGTCTCAATTTTCGTGTTATGCCCAGTTGCAAGTCACACCCCAAACCATTTCGGGGACTCTTGGCCAATTCCTCCTCATGGCATAAAAGACTAACGAAGCAACATTTTTTAGTTCCATGAGATGCTACAAGCTTGTTTAGGCATGGAATAGGTGACCACATTATCGATCCTCTCCTCAGGGACGATTTCATAAATTGAACCCCTTAATCCAAATGTTGTTTTTATTCAAACTAAGAAAAACACTAATTCTCAAAATCAATGAGTAAAGAAACTTGTGAGGCATGGCACCCAGAAGTGGGGTGGTCTAGCTGAAATTTTATCTTAGTAATCCATCGGAGTCGATGGTTCCTCAATCCAAGTCTCGGTTTTCATTTTATGCCCAGTTGCAAGTTGCATCCCAAACAATTTCAGGGACTCTTGGTCAATTCCTCCTCAGGGCATAAAAACCTAACGGAGTAACATTTTTTAGTTTCGTGACATGTTGCAAGTTTGTTTAGGCATGGACTAGGTGGCCAGATTATCCATCCGCTCCCAAGAGACAATTTCATAAATTGGAACCCTTAATGCAAATGTTGCATTGCTTCAAACTGAGCAAAATAGTAGTTCTCGAAATGAATGAGTAAAGCAACTTCCGAGTCATGGCACCCGGGAGTGAGATATGCTCTAGATGAAATCATATCCCAGTAATCCATCGAAGTCAACAATTCCTCAATCCAAGTCTTGGTTTTCGTTTTATGCCTAGTTGCAAATGGCATCCCAAACCAATTCAGAGACTTGGCCAATCCCTCTTCAATGCATAAAAGCCTAATGGAGCAACATTTTTGAGTTTCATGAGATGTTGCATGCTTGTTTAAGCATGGAATAGGTGACCACATTGTCCATCCGCTCCAGAGGCATGGTTTCCTAGCTCTAAGCTAAAATCCTATGTCAGGAATCCAACGGAGATGACTGCTCCTTAATCCGAATCTCGATTTTTGTGATATGCTCAGTTACAAATCGCATCCCAGACCATTTCGGGGACTCTTGAACAATTCATCTTCAGTGTATAAAAGACTAACGGAAAAATTTTTTTGAGTTCCGTGAGATGCTGCAAGATTTTTTTGGCATGGACTAGGTGACCACATTATCCATTCGCTCCCGAGGGACGATTTCATAAATTGGATCCCTTAATCCAAATGATGCATTGCTTCAAACTAAACAAAACACTAGTTTCTCGAAATCAATGAGTAAAGCAACTTTCAAGGCATGGCACCTGGGAGTGAGGGGTGGTCTAGCTGAAATCCTATCCTAGTAATCTTTCAGAGTCAACGGTTCCTCAATCCAAATCTCGATTTTACTGATATGCCCAGTGGAAAGTCGCATACCAAACAATTTCAGAGACTCTTGGCTAATTCCTCGTAAGGGAATAAAACCTAACGGAGCATCATTTTTTAGTTCTATGAAATGCGGCAAGCTTTGTTTAGGTATGGACTAGGTGATCACATTATCCATCCACTCCCAAAGGACGATTTCATAAATTGGACCCCTTAATCCAAATGTTGCATTGCTTCAAACTGAGCAAAACACAAGCTTTCCAAATCAATGAGTAAAGCAACTTCCGAGGCATGGCACCCAAGAGTGGGGTGCTCTAGAAGAAATCCTATCCAAGTAATCTATCGAAGTTGACGGTTCCTCAATCCGAGTCTCTATTTTCATTTTATGCCTTGTTGCAAGTGGCATCCCAAACCATTTCGGGGAATCTTAATCAATTCCTTCTCAGGGCATAAAAGCCAAACGGAGCAACATTTTTGAGTTCCATGAGATGTTGCATGTTTGTTTAGGCATGGACTAGGTGACCACATTATCCATCTTCTCTCGAGGCATGGTTTCCTAATTTGGACTGCTAAATCCAAATGTTGCATTGCTTCTTACTGAGCAAAACACTATTTCTCGAAATAGATAAAAAAAAAAACTTCTAAGGGATTGGAACCAGGAGTGAGGGGTGCACTAGCTAAAATCCTATGTTAGGAATCCAACAGAGATGACGGTTCCTCAATCCGACTCTCAGCTTTCGTGATATGTCCAGTTGCAAGTCGCATCCCAAACCATTTCGACGACTCTTGGTCAATTCCTTCTCAGGGCATAAAAGACTAACAAAGAAACATTTTTGAGTTCCGTGAGATGCTACAAAATTGTTTAGGCATGGAATAGGTGACAACATTATCCATCCTCTCCCGAGGGATGATTTCATAAATTGGACCCCTTAATCCAAATGATGCATTGCTTCAAACTGAGCAAAACACTAGTTCTCGAAATCAATGAGTAAAGTAACTTACGAGGCATGGCACCCAGGAGTGAGGGGTGGTCTAGCTGAAATCATGTCCTATTAATCCAACGGAGTCGACAGTTCCTCAGTCTGAGTCTCGGCTTTCATTTTATGCTCAATTCCAAGTCGCATCCCAAACCATTTCAGGGACCCTTGGTCAATTCCTTCTTAGGGCATAAAAACCTAATGGACCAACATTTTTGAGTTCCATAAGATGTTGCAAGCTTGTTTAGGCATGGAATAGGTGACCAAATTATCCATCCGCTCCCACGAGACGATTTCATAAATTGGACCCCTAAATCCAAATGTTGCATTGCTTCTTACTGATGTTTTCCCCCTAAATCCAAATGTTGCATTGTTTCTTACTGATTAGACCCCTAAATCCCGACCATCGAAGTCAACGTTTTCTCAATCTAGGTCTCGATTTTTGTTTTATGCCCAGTTGCAAAGTGGCATTCCAAACCATCTTGATGACTCTTGACCAATTCCTCCTCAGGGCATAAAAGCCTAACGGAGCAGCATTTTGAGTTCCATGAGATGTCGCATGCTTGTTTAGGCATGGACTATGTGACCACATTGTCCATCTTCTCTTGAGGCATGGTTTCCTAATTTGGACAACTAAATCCAAATGTTACATTGTTTCTTACTGAGCAAAACACTATTTCTCGAAATAGATGAAAAAAACAATTTTTGAGGGATTGGAACCGAGAGTGAGGGGTTCTCTAGCTAAAGTGTTATGCCAGGAATCCAATGGAGATGACAGTGCCTCAATCCGAGTCTTGGATTTCGTGATATGTCCATTTCCATGTTGCATCCCAAACCATTTCGGGGACTCTTGGTCAATTCCTCCTCAGCGAATAAAAAACTAACGGAGCAACATTTTTGAGTTCTGTGAGATGTTGCAAGCTTTTTTAGGCATGGATTAGGTGACCACATTATCCATATGCTCCCAAGGGATGATTTCATAAATTAGATCCCTTAATCCAGATGCTACATTGCTTCAAATTGAGCAAAACGCTAGTTCTTCAAATCAATGTGTAAAGAAACTTCCGAAGCATGACACTCGGGAGTGAGGAGTGGTCTAGCTGAAATCTTTTCCTAGTAATCCATCAGAGTCGATGGTTCCTCAATCCGAGTCTCGGTTTTCATTTTATACCCAGTTTCAAGTCGCATCCCAAACCATTTCAGGGACTCTCGGCCAATTCCTCCCTAGGGCATAAAAACCCAACAGAGCAGCATTTTTGAGTTTCGTGAGATGCTCCAAGCTTGTTTAGACATGAACTATATGACCACATTGTCCATCTACTCCCGAGGCACAGTTTCATAAAATCCTTTAATCCAAATGTTGCATTGCTTCAAATGAGTAAAACACTAGTTCTCGAAATCAAGGATTAAAGAAACTTCGGAGGCATGGCATCTAGAAGTGGGGTGCTTTAGATGAAATCTTATCCAAGTAATTCATTGGAGTCAATGGTTCCTCAATCCAAGATTTGGTTTTCGTTTTATGACTAATTGCAAGTCGCATCCCAAAACATTTTGGGGACTTTTGGCCAATTCCTCCTCAAAGCATAAAAATATAATAGAGAAACATTTTTGAGTTCCATGAGATGTTGCAAGCTTGTTTAGGCATGGACTATGTGACCACATTGTCCATCCACTACTGAGGCATGATTTCATATATTGGACCCTTAAATCCAAATGTTGCATTCCTTCAAACTAAGTAAAACTATAATTATTAAAATCGATAAAAAAAAAACTTTCGAGGGATTAGACACAAGAGTGAGGGTGCTCTAGTTGAAATCCTATGCCAGAAATCCAACGGAGATAATGATTCCTCAATCCAAGTCTCGGTTTTCATGATATGCCAAATTGCAAGTCGCATTCCAAACCATTTCGAGAACTCTTGGCCAATTCCTCCTTAGGGCATAAAAACCTAACGGAGCAACATTTTTGAGTTTTGTGAGATGTCTCAAGCTTGTTTAGACATGGACTAGGTGTCTACATTATCAATCCACTCCCGAGTCATGGTTTCATATATTGGACCTCTAAATCCAAATGTTACAATGCTTCAAACTAAGAAAAACCCTAGTTCTCAAAATCAATGAAAAAAACAACTTCTAAGGGATTGGACCCATGAGTTTTGTGAGATGTTGCAAGCTTGTTTAGGCATGGACTAGGTGACCACATTATCGATACACTTCCGAGGCATGATTTTTTAAATTGGACCCCGAAATCCAAATGTTGCATTTCTTCTTACTGAGCAAAACACTAGTTCTCTAAATCGATTAAACAAACAACTTTCGAGGGATTGGAATAGGGAGTGCGTGGTGGTCTAGCTAAAATCCTATGCCATGAATGAAATGGAGACAACGATTCCTCAATCTGAGTCTCGGTTTTTGTGATATGCCCAGTTGTAGGTCGCAACCCAAACCTTTTCGAGAACTCTTGGTCAATTGCTCCTCATGGCATAAAAAACTAACGAAAAAACATTTTTGAGTTCCATGAGATGCTGCAATCTTGTTTAAGCATGGACTAAGTGACCACATTATCCATCCGCTTGTGATGGAAGATTTCATAAATTGAACCCCTTAATCCAAATGTTGCATTTATTCAAACTCAGCAAATCACTAGTTCTCGAAATGAATGAGTAAAGAAACTTATGAGGAATGGCACCTAGGAGTGAGGGTGGTCTAGATGAAATCCTATCCTAGTAATCCATCGGAGTCGACGGTTCCTCAATCCAAGTCGTAGTTTTCATTTTATGACCAGTTGCAAGTCGCATCCCAAATAATTTCAGGGACTCTTGGCCAATTCCTCCTCAAGGCATACAAACCTAACAGAGTAGCATTTTTTAGTTTCGTGACATGCTGCAAGCTTGTTTAGGCATGGACTAGGTGACCATATTATCCATCAACTCGCGATGGACAATTTCATAAATTGGACCCCTTAATCCAAACACTGCATTGGTTCAATCTGAGCAAAACACTAGTTCTCGAAATCAATGAGTAAAACAACTTCTGAGGCATGGCACCCAGTAGTGAGAGATGCTCTAGATGAAATCCTATCCCATTAATCCATCGAAGTCAATGGTTCCTCAATCCGAGTCTCGGTTTTCGTTTTATGCCCAGTTGCAAGTGGCATCCCAAACCATTTCGGAGACTCTTGGCCAATCCCTACTCAGGGCATAAAATCTTAACGGAGCAACATTTTTGAGTTCCATGAGATGTTCCATGCTTGTTTAGGCATGGAATAGGTGACCACATTGTCCATCTAATCCCGAGGCATGGTTTCCTAAATTGGACCTTTAAATCCAAATGTTTCATTGCTTCTTATTGAGAAAAACACTAGTTCTCGAAATCAATGAAAAAAACAACTTCCGAGTGATTAAAACTAGGAGTGAGGGGTGATCTAGCTGAAACCCTATGCCAGGAATCCAATGGAGATGACGGTTCCTCAATGCAACTCTAGTTTTTCTTGATGTACTCAGTTGCAAATCGCATCCCAAACCATTTCGGGCACTCTTGGTCAAGTCCTCAAGGCATAAAAGATTAATGAATACACATTTTTGAGTTCTGTGAGATGCTGCAAGGTTGTTTAAGCATGGAATAGGTGAACACATTATCCATTCGCTCCCGAGGGATGATTTCATATATTGGACCCCTTAATCCAAATGATGCATTACTTCAAACTGAGCAAAACACTAGTTTTAAAAATCAATGAGTAAAACAACTTTCGATGCATGGCACCCGGGAGTGAGGGGTGGAATAGCTGAAATTGTATCTTAATAATCCATCGGAGTCGATGGTTTCTCAATCCGACTCTCAGTTTTTTTGATATGCCCAATTGCAAGTCGCATCCCAAACCATTTCGGGGACTTAGTTAATTCCTCATTAGGGCATAAAATCCTAATGGAGCAATATATTTGAGTTTTGTGAGATGTTGCAACCTTGTTTAGGCATGGACTAGGTGATCACAATATTTATCCTCTCCTGAGGGATGGTTTCATAAATTGGACCCTGTAATCCAAATGTTGCATTGTTTCAAACTGAGCAAAACACTAGTTTTCAAAAATCAACGAGTAAGCAAATTTCCAGTCATGACACCTGAGAGTGAGGAGTGTTCTAGCTGATATTGTATCTTAGTAATCCATTGGAGTCGACGGTTTCTCAATCTGAGTCTCAGTTTTGTTTTATGCTCAGTTGCAAGTCGCATCCCAAACAATTTCAGGGACTCTTGGCCAATTCCTCGTAAATATATAAAAACCTAACAGAACATCATTTTTGAATTCCGCGAGATGATGCAATATTTTTTAGGCATGGATTAGGTGACCACATTATCCATCCACTCCTAAGAGAAGATTTCATAAATTGGACCCCTTAATCCAAATGTTGCATTGCTTCAAATTGAGCAAAACACTAGCTCTCCAAATCAATGAGTAAAACAACTTTCGAGGCATGGCACCTAGGAGTGTCGGGTGCTTTAGATGAAATCTTATTCGATTAATCTATCGAGGTCGACGGTTCCTCAATCCGAGTCTTGATTTTTGTTTTATGCCTAGTTGTAAGTGGCATCCCAAATCATTTCGGGGGAGTCTTGGCCAATTCCTCCTTAGGGCATAAAAGTCTAACAGAGCAACATTTTTGAGTTCCATGAGATGTTGCATGCTTGTTTAGGCATGGACTAGGTGACCACACTATCCATCTTTTCTCGAGGCATGGCTTCCTAAATTTGACTGCTAAATCCAAATGTTGCATTGCTTCTTACTGAGTAAAACATTATTTCTTGAAATAGATGAAAAAACAACTTCTAAGGGATTGGATCCGAGAGTGAGGGGTGCGCTAGCTAAAATCCTATGCCACATATCCAACGGAGACGACGGTTCCTCAATCTGAGTCTCGGTTTTTGTGATATACCTAGTTGCAATTCGCATCCCAAACCATTTCGGGGAATCTTGGCCAATTCCTCCCCATGGCATAAAAGACTAACGGAGCAACATTTTTTAGTTCCTTGAGATGTTGCAAGCTTGTTTAAGCATGGAATAGGTGACCACATTATCCATCCGCTACCAAGGGATGATTTCATAAATTGGACCCCTTAATCCAAATGTTGCATTTCTTCAAACTGAGAGAAACACTAGTTCTCGAATTCAACGAGTAATGAAACTTTTGAGGCATGACACCTGGGAGTGAGGTATAGTCTTGCTGAAATTATATCTTATTAATCCATCAGAGTCGATGATTCCTCAATCCAAGTTTCGGTTTTCGTTTTATTCCCAGTTGCAAGTCGCATCCCAAACAATTTTATGGACTCTTGGCCAATTCCTCCTCAGGGCATAAAAACCTAACGGAGTAGCATTTTTGAATTCCGTGAGATGATGCAAGTGTTTTTAGGCATGCACTGGGAACTACATTAACCATCCATTCCCGAGGGATTATTTCATAAATTGGACCCATTAATCCAAATGTTGCATTGCTTCAAACTGAGCAAAATACTAGCTCTCGAAATCAATGAGTAAAACAACTTCCGAGGTATGGCACCCGGGAGTGAGGGATGCTTCAAATGAAATCCTATCCAAGTAATCCATCGAAATCGACGGTTCCTCAATCCGAGTCTCGGTTTTCGTTTTATGTTCAGTTGCATATGGCATGCCAAACCATTTCGGAGACTCTTGGCCAATTCCTTCTCAGTGAATAAAAGCCTAACAGAGCAACATTTTTCAATTTTATGAGATTTTGCATGCTCATTTAGGAATGGAATAGGTGACAACATTGTTCATCTGCTCCCGAGGAATGGTTTCCTAAATTGGACCCCTAAATCCAAATGTTGCATTGCGTCTTGCTGAGGAAAACATTAGTTCTTGAAATCAATGAAAGCAACAACTTCATAGGGATTAGAATTGAGAGTAAGGGATTCTCTAGCTAAAATCCTATGCCAAAAATCTAATGGAGACAACAGTTCCTCAATCTGACTCTCGATTTTCGTAATATGCTCAGTTGCAAGTTGCATCCCAAACCATTTCGAGAAATCTTGGTCAATTCTTCCTAAGGGATAAAAGATTAACAGAGAAACATTTTTGAGTTTTGTGAGATTCTTCAAACTTGTTTAAGCATGGACTCGGTGACCATATTATCCATTCGCTCCCGAGAGATGATTTCATAAATTGGATCCCTTAATCCAAATGATGCATTGTTTCAAACTGAGAAAAACACTAGTTCTCGAAATCAATGAGTAAAGAAAATTACATGGCATGGCACCCGGGAGTGAGGGGTGGTCTAGCTAAAATCCTATCCTAGTAATTCAACGAAGTCTACAATTCCTCAATCTGAGTCTCAGTTTTCGTTTTATGCCTACTTGTAAGTCGCATCCCAAACCATTTTAGGGACCCTTGGCCAATTCCTTCACAGGGCATAAAAACCTAACGGAGCAACATTTTTGAGTTCCATGAGATGATACAAGTTTGTTTAGGCATAGAATAGGTGACCACATTATCCATCCGCTCCCAAGGGATGATTTCATAAATTGGACCGCTTAATCCAAATTTTGCATTGCTTCAAACTGAGCAAAACACTAGTTTTCGAAATCAATGAGTAAAACAACTTCCAAGGCATGGAAGCTGTCAATGAGAGGTGTTCTAGATGAAATCATATCCGAGTAATCCATCGTAGTCTCAATTTCTCAATATGAGTCTCAATTTTTGTTTTATGCCCAGTTGAAAGTGGCATCCCAAACCATTTCAAGGACTCTTGGCTAATTCCTCCTCGGGGCATAAAAGCCTAACAGAGTAACAATTTGAGTTTCATGAGATGTTGCATGCTTGTTTAGGCATGGAATAGGCGACCACATTGTTCATATGCTATCGAGGCATGGTTTCCTAAATTGGACCGCTAAATCCAAATGTTGCATTTCTTTTTACTGAGCAAAACACTATTACTCAAAATAGATGAAGAAAACAAATTCTGAGGGATTGGAACCGAGAGTAAGGAGTTCTCTAGCTAAAATGATATGTCAAGAATCTAACGGAGATGACGGTTCCTCAATCTGAGTCTTGGCTTTTGTGATATGCCCAGCTGCAAGTCGCATCCCAAAGCATTTTGGGGACTCTTGGTCAATTCCTCCCCAAGGCATAAAAAACTAACGGAGCAACTTTTTTTATTTTGTACAATGTTGCAATATTGTTTAGGCATAGAATAGGTGAACACATTATCCATATGCTCCTGAGGGACAATTTCATAAATTGGACCCCTTAATCCAGATGCTACATTGCTTCAAATTGAGCCAAACACTAGTTCTCAAAATCAATGAGTAAAGGAACTTCTGAGGCATGACACCCTGGAGTGAGGGGTGCTATAGATGAAATCTTATCCCCATAATCCATCAAAGTCGACGGTTCCTTAATCCGAGTTACATTTTTCATTTTATTCCCAGTGGCAAGTGGCATCCCAAACCATTTCAGGGATTCTTGGCCAAATCCTCCTCGGGGCATAAAATCCTAACAGAGCAACATTTTTTAGTTCTATGAAATGATGCATACTTGTTTAGGCATGGACTAGGTGACCACATTGTCCATCCGCTATCGAGGCATGGTTTCTTAAATTGGACCCCTATATCCAAATGTTGCATTGTTTCTTACTGAGCAAAACACTAGTTCTCGAAATCAATGAAAAAAACAACTTTCGAGGGATTGGAACTGGGAGTGAGGGGTATTCTAGCTAAAACCCTATGCCAGAAATCCAAAGGACATGAGGGTTCCTCAATCTGACTCTCGGTTTTTGTGATATTCCCAGTTGCAAGTCGCATCCCAAACCATTTCGGGGACTCTTAGTCAATTCCTCCTCAAGGCATAAAAGCCTAACGGAGCAACATTTTTGAGTTTCGTGAGATTTTGCAAGCTTGTTTAGGCATGGACTAGGTGACCAAATTATTCATTTTCTCTTGAGGGATGGTGTCATAAATTGAACCCCGTAATACAAATGTTGCATTGCTTCAAACTAAGCAAAACACTAGCTCTCAAAATCAATGAGTAAAGTAACTTTCGAGGCATGACACTTGAGAGTGAGGGGTGTTCTAGCTAAAATCGTATATTAGTAATCTATCGTAGTCGACGGTTCCTCAATACGAGTCTCGATTTTCATTTTATGCCAAGTTGCAAGTCGCATCCTAGACAATTTGAGGGACTCTTGGCCAATTTCTCATAAGGGCATAAAAACCTAACAGAGCATCATTTTTGAGTTCCGTGAGATGATGCAAGCTTGTTTAGGTATGGACTGGGTGACCATATTATCTATCCACTCCTGAGGGACGATTTCATAAATTGGACCTGTTGTCGTCCTTATACACACTTGCAAATGTGATCAAAGTCCAGGTCACTTAGTGTGTCCTTGGAGACACAATGTCTAGGTTCACAACCCATGCTGTCAATTTGATCGGAACCTCTTCCGTCTAGGCTTACTCCTAGGGAAGCCAAAGAGGGTAGACCTTAGTTACTAGATGTGTTAGATTTAAGTTCTAGGAGTTAGTTTTAATTTATTAAGGTTAGAGGGGATTCTAATCCTAAGATGCTAAGGCAACAATGCAATATGCAAGGGTTAACATGTGAGGCAAGCCTTTTCCCTAGGTCAACTAAGACTAGTGCCTAGAAATTGAGCAAGGGGGTCAACTATGTTAAAGGGTTGTTCGTTACAAAATATTACAAGTTACAAGTTTACAAATAAATCCAATTAAAGAATACCATGTACAATTACTTACAATCAAAGAATACTAGGATACAAATGATACAAAACAAGCTAACCACGTTTTACTTCTTAAGTGTGCAGGATATCAAAGACTAGAGCATTACATCACATCACCATATTTAAGAGATCATCATCAACACATCATTATCATCATGAGAAAGATCAACAACAACTAAAGAAGATTTAAAATACTTTAGCACGAATGTTTTTAAGATTATCAAAGATGATCCACACTCTTAATTATTAAACCCCCAAGTATTCTATTAAGTTTGGTTTAGGGTTTAATTATTAGTTTTTTCTTAAGATTTATCAAGTTTTAATTAGCTTTCACCAAAGCCTCCTCCTCCTATTGCCAAATAACTATTGGACGCTCAAGATAGTATGGCAACGAGGCCAACCCTAGCAGAATCAGTCAGCCCAAAACAAGAGTACTTCCTAGAGAGGACACACACCTGGTGCGCCACGGGGCAGTCCCCTGCCACTACCCTCTGTTGTTTTCCTCAAACCCCGTTTTAGATGGTGAAGATTGTGGTCTAAGGTACCATGTTATCGCACAATTTGTAGATAGGTCAAATGGCTATAAGATAAAAGGCCAAACTGGCGTAACAGGAACCTATCCCACCCAATGTCACCACGATGGGGAGGTTATTTCTCTTTAGGGAGGTTAGGCCCAGGGGAGACGTCCCTGGTAACCTGGAGTTTTGAAGAGGCAAAA
>JZKD02S1941115.1:75082-90843 GCA_000966675.3 Picea glauca
TATATATATATATATATATATATATATATATGTCAAATGGGTCTAACCTGTATTGTTTTGGGATGGAGTGTTATCCTCCACACCCATGTTCTATTCCCTCAAGTGACATGTTGGGCTCACTATGAACATATTGTTGTAATGGGGCCTATTTCAAGAAGTAAGCTATGAATGGGGCCTATTTCAAGCCACTAACAATTAGGCTGAGGTGCTTGTGAATATAACAAGGATTAAAGCTTATTGATCCAAGGAATTTTAATAAGTTATTTTTTATTGGGGGCTTGGAAATAGTTATAAGATTTATGCACTACTCCACTTTTCTTGATGGAAATTTATCTAGGATCATTTGATGGATCCGACAAGAGGTGAACCACTTTGCATCAATAAAATTCTTTTATGTTATAAGAGAAAGGAATCACAAGGCCGATTGTTTGGCCAAGACAACTTCTTAACTAGTTTGTGGAGCTTTCAAGGAAAAATGAGGGGTTTCCATCCCCCTAATCCCATAACCAATACTTTATGAATTATACAAATATTTTCATGATACCTGATCCGAAAAAATCTTTTAACGACAATGGTTAAGTATTTTGCATGAGTTCCCCGGATGGGGTGACACGCGGCACTCCATTGACACTGGGCTTAACACTAAGCCATGGCATAAATGCTGATGGCCGCCACCCACAAGCCTGCATTTACGATGCTGGACGACCATAACAACAGCTATACGATGGAGGGACACCTCCCTCGTGCGATCACTCTCTCTCACAGCGCACTCAACATGACAGGGTTTAAGGGGGGTTAGGTGACTTCGACCTCTGGTAATTTATTTTCTTGTGTGCCTGGACAGAGCGAGTCTGCTCCTGCTTCGGCTCTCCTCTTTGAATGGGAGCTCTGGTGCAGTCCGGTATCCCTCTCGCCCTGGCTCACTCCCATCTCATTGCATTTCGGTGGGGAAATTCCTGGAATTTTTCTTTTTCATGTGCCTGGAAAGAGTCGGTCTGCTCTTGCTCCGGCTCTCCTCTTCTTCTGGGAGCCCTGGTGCAGCCCGACATCCTTCTCATCCTGACTTACTCCCTTCTCACTGCAACCCCTCTGTATAGTCATCTATTCCCCGATAATTATGGCCAGAAAGCGGGGCAGGTCTCGCCGTGGCTCGGCCTGGTACACCCACAAGGCGCAACGGAAAAGGAAAGAAAAGTTGGAGCGTTCTCTAGTGATGGCGACCTCCATTCTCCGAAAGAAGGCTCGAGCTGAGAAATTGGCGCTGCACGCCATCATTGTGGAGACAGGAGCCGGATGCAGCAGCGAAGACACAACAATTAAGCCGGGAGATAGGTAGGAGGATGGTGTTGTGGACGCGTTTCCCACCTATTAAGTGGAAGAAGATCCATTCATGGAGGACCTGTCGACTACCCCAGAGCCTCGAGCCATGGAGGCGACACACCGGGACGAAAGCGACCCAAAAATCGCTCTGGCAGATGACATCCCCGGATGCATTGTTGAGGAAATTTCCTGGCCGGGTGACTACAGCCCCACCAGCCATGATATGCAGGCAACTAGAGAAGAAGTGAATGCGGACAACAATCGCTCGGCGAGGAAGGAAGATGTGGATGGTGTAGAGTTGATGGATCTTGACACTGGAATTGGAGCGACCGTGGAATTGAGGGATGTATACCTCAACAACGTGGGTGATGGTTTGCATGGCTCTCTCCTCCGTGTAGATCATCTGGCTCTGGTGTTCGAACTCCGAGGCCACATGGCAGACCTGGAGCATAGAGCCCTTCTCATGGGCTAGCGTCTGGACCTGCTCCTTGACGTGTACTCCAATGTTCCAGCTAAGCGGAAGTGCCCTCTCTGCGCGCAGGCATTTGCCATCCTGGCTGGGTCCATGTGGCAGACATGCAAGGGTGACAGGTCACCAGGTATCTAGGTATTTATGCTTTTCCTGGTTCTTAGTTTTATCATGTTACTGTTTTATGCCCATTCGGACTATAGCCATTTGTCCTGGTTTCCTCCGGGCAGGACAGATGCTATTTTGTTTCTTGTTTTATCATGCTACTGTCACATGCTCTCCAATTTATGTTGGTTTTCGGTAATCTACATCATTTTTGGTGACTCAGACCTATATCACTGTATATTTTGTCAAAGTTTCTTCGATAATTTAATATAGCAGGTTCCACCTTTTTTACTTAAAAAAAAAAGTATTTTGCATGAGTTAAATTACCATTTAGGAAAACTAATGAAAGAGGAAGAATTAAAGATTCAACATGAAAACCATATAAACATATACAGATCTAGAAGTAATCATGGAGAACAACAAACCATAAAACACCAAAGTGACAACAAAGTTCGACAATCTTGCCTACGTCTCCGAGCCTTTGTCTCAGTGGGTGAGGCTTTCTTATTTCCGTTCAAAGCTTTAAACGTACATCATAATAGTGAAAAAAAGGTTACAAAATAATCTAGTATTGTTCTACCATATCTCAAGAACCAAACAAAACTGATGGCACTAAAAACGGATGAACGAAGCTCCCAGAAATGGCCTGCAAAGGTGCTCTCCTCAACAACTTCCCTGCATAAAAATGGCTTTGCCTGAAAAATTCAACATCATTTTCTTGTTCTGAATCTCACTCCATGGCTCCAAGAACCATTGGTTTATATAGACTAGAAGTGGGTAACAATATCCCAACTTCTCCCCAAGATTTGGCCTCAATAAGGGCCCAAGATCCTCCAAAAATGACCAAAATCTCCCAATATCAGGCCAAAAATCAATAAAAACCATATAATATAGTATGAAACCCACAAAATGGCATATAAATTAGGCACAAACCCTAAAATATGGGCTCTTGTTCACTTGGATCCCTCCATGTGGCCCTTGCACTAAGCGCTAACTCCTTATCTGTCGACCCCTGGTCGTTGGTAACGCCATATGGCCCTGGTCCTGGCTCCCCGCACTCTAACAATGGTTAGATCTCTGATCTTGGCGGTTGGTTACACCCTTGGTCAGTGGGCTAGCTTGGCTGACTGAGGCTAACCCCTTAACCTCCACACTATTGATATATATACTGGGTCATATGCAATATCCCATAGGATCGGGAGCTAGGCTAAACTCCAAACATCCGCACCAATAGATAGAGTCAGGTCCCGTGGCATAGTCGTATGGTTAAGTTTCCGTCGAGGCTGGGGCTAGGACCCAATGATTACTCTGCCAAAAATATATATCATTCAAACATAAATATATATGGTGCCAATATTTGTTAAGATCCAATTTGAGGGCGGGCTGGCTAGCCCAACCCTGCCAAGTTGTTTTCCGGGACAAGAGGTCGCAGGTTCAAATACCGTATAGTCCATAAATTTTTCCGAACCAATGAACCAATTAAGGGGTGCCATGTGGAAATCTAGGACTAGGCCATGTGGCACCTTCACATTTGTCCAATAAATTCCATGTGTTAGAGCATGATTCGACCACTTCCAACCCAATCAACATGCCACATATCTGCCCTGTCAACATGTTGACTATACCTCCCACGTGAGCATCGTGCCATGTGTCACCCTTGCAATGGTGCCACATGTCACGATCTGATTCATCCACCTATACCTGATCACATCAGCTCCAACACACCCCGTCACATCAGTTGTACGGCCGTACGACCTGTACAGTCAACTTCTACGTTAGCATTGTACAGATTGTACAATCAACATATTTTTTTTGCATGTTTGACTTAACAAAAATATCACGATATATTTCACATATGACATCCATTTGAGCCCATTCAAGTTGTGTTGGGTTCGTATCAACGAGTCCTATGCACACGTCCGTTTTGAATCCATTATGAGCACTTTGATATTAAGGCCTTCCTAGACCCATTTTGGTCCCGAGATCCAATTTTGGATCACACCTCCCCACTAAAGACCTTTTGGTCCTCCAAAAGGTTTCAAAATGGACCTTACTGATTACATGCTCATAAGGATAAAAAAAAAACAATATGTTGTGCAAAAATGATGTTATAATAGGTCATCATTACAACATGTGTGATTACATTAATGGAAGCAAAATACAATGAAGTTGTGACATCCACTTCTGGCAAAACCAAGTGACTATTTTATTTCCTTCATGGTGTTCCTCTTGATTCGCTGGTAATGTCTCTTCCTTTGTGAGTACATGCACAATCCTTTTGTCCTTCTTTGGACGAAGCTCTGGATTAAGCTTCCAACATTTAGACTTTTGATGTCCAACCTTGTTGCAATAAGTGCAGTGGTTTTTCAACATCCAGACTTGTTTTCCGTTCTCTTTCTTCCATTGTGGAGTTGAGTCTTTATGTTGTGTCTCCTTCCTGGTCAAAATAAAATTCCTGTACAAATATTGTCTCTTCCAACACTTGGCAACAAAATGCTTCGGTGAATGACAAAACGTACAAGGATACATACTCCACAAGTTTTGGATTACATGATTATGTTTGTTATAGAAATATTTGCCCCACCCTATGCATCTTGCACAAAAGGCCTTTTTCCATTTCCCTATGCAAACTTATCATCCCTGTTTGTAAAATCCAAAGATAAAAGTACATATTTTTCCACATGTATGCATCTTTCCTACTATACAACATGTGTATACGCAGGCTAAACCACAACAACCCGCGTACATCGAGATTTGTGCCAAAAAAGAAAATTAATGCCGATTTTCCATGTCACAACATGAGATCTATGATCCTTGGCCTTCCATATACTAGAAACGTTCCACCTCGGCCCTTCAGTTCCATTCTGAAGGCTATAAATGGGCCAATTTCGAGCTATGGAAAAGGAGAAAGAATTCAACTTTGAGAGTAAAGTTACTCTGGAGAAATTATTTACTTCATATTGAGTCTGCATCCCTTTGTCCTTTAAGTCTGAACACAGTGTTCAACCCCCAAGCTCTTCCCTTATTGATTGAGAACCTCATTGTTTCTCTTTTATGAGCTTGCCTTTGGTGGAGGATTGAAGTGGTGGAGGCCCAGTTGGAAGGAACTTAGTTTCTCGGTTTTGAACCGTGCCGACACATTAGTCTATAACATTTTCACTTCTGCTGATTGTATATTAATAGAAATACTCTTTTCCCATCCAATTGATATCTTGCAAATATTTGGGTTATTATCCATGGGCATATTTGTTATGTATATTAATGGATTATGCTATCTAATGTGCTAACCTCTTATATTATCACCATATGTTTGCTTTGCTTGGTTGTTGAGAACTAGTTGCAGGTATATATCTTTGGGTCAAAGTTCTCAATGGTGGACTTCATCGAACATATGGACGGGGTAGGCCTCTTTCTTATCTCGCTTGCATATTGGTTTATATAGCATGTCTTTGGGATAGAGTTGATTTCTGCAGTCATTTCCGTCTGTTGTGGTTTACCCTAGCCATAGAGGGTTTTTCCCTCATAACAAAATTGGTGACCGTACTGAGGATTGAATCTTCTTTCTTAGGGTTTGGAGGACTTTTCTCCTTAGATTTCTCTCGTTCCTATTGTGTTTCTTGTCGTATCATTGCTTGACATATTTTGTTCACTCTAGGTCTGATTTTTCAATCTTCTCCCTTCCTTGGCCTTGTTTTTGAAACATATACAGGCTTTTTGTCTTGATAGTGGCGTATATATGCGGGTTGTCCCTCTGCAAGCTGCGTACATATGCTCTGTTCCCTTGAAGAGTCACGTACATCAACTTTACTTGCTTGTTTGCTGGGTGGGATTTGATGTTTTTTGAGTCTTCTTGGGTCTCTGTAGTGTCTATTAAGTGCTTGTGGGATGACAGGAAACCTGTCTTTGGTTGAATTTTTGGGCGGAGTCTTTGTCATCATATTTTCATTTTGATTTTCCTTGTACATTGGGCTGGGTGTTTTGCTTCTTGGTATCCTGCTTGAGTTATCTCTTTCTATACACAGTAGAGTTTATATATCAAGTTGCTTTTCATTCCATGCATTTTCATTTTTATTATATTGAAAATACAAAAATATTAGGCACTTTGCATTGCTTGGAATTTTGGTCTTTTGAGTCCTTGTCATTAGCTTAGTGCATGTAATGAAAGATTTCACTTTTACTTCAGAATTGCAGAGTTGAAATTGAAAATTGCATTTGTTTTTAAAAGCATATCATTCATTGAAAATTGAGGTTAGGACTTTGCATTATATTCATATTTACTTTTCTTGCAGAGTCATACCATCATGAGTTTCACTACCATACCTTTTTGAGTAATCACGAGGACTAAAATTAATGCTATAATTTAAAATTGATTTGTCACAATTTTATTTTCTAGGTGCACAAACTAGCTTAGGATTTAATGCTTTGGAATAGGATTTTGTGAGTAAACTTCTCCAAGGCAATTAAATCAACATATGTTTTTGACAAAGGGAGTGGAGAAATCCATTGTATAATTGGTAATATCAGGAGGCTCTGCTCATACCAGAGTTAATCACGAGGTTGTGCGAGGTTGGTTGAAGGGATATCCCCTCGATACCTTCTTAGCATCAAATATATTTCTGGGGATCTTTTTGTATTTGGGAATCTTGTTAGTGCCCTTATGTCTCTGAGAGGTGGTACTTTCAAGGTTTCGATCTTTTCTACCCTGCCCATATGGTGGACCTGACTTACGACTACTCGTGTGTGCATCAGTTATACATTGGTTTCTTAGTTGCTTGACTTAGGTGCCACATAGGTTACTTGCAGAGGTTATTCTATAGGTACCTTGGGTCAGACATCACACAACATTTATGGAGGATTACCTCTTTGGGGGGATTTGATTGACTGGTTGTTAAGCCCACGAGGGCCCTTATAACTGATTTTGTTACCTTCGATATTTAGCAGGGAGTCTCAGGCCCCTCTTGGGTGAGACATACCTTCTTTAGGGAGAGAGGCCACTTTCAACCACTTTACCCTATTTGTGTGCATATTGGCAGTTTGACTTTTGGTGTGCTCTTTGATTACTAGTCGACCTTAGGAGTTTATACTGAGTTTTTGTTATCATGGATAGTGGAGTTCCTTTGAGTCCCTCATTTAATGATCCCCCCCCTGCCATAAAATTTACTCATTTCATGGGGGGAAATCCGCCCGCTTTTCATAATGGTGTGCAGAACTATGATGCTCAGTCTATGCCTTGGATATCTAGTCATTTTCCTATTGATATGCCTTCACCTTTTCAATCCTCACCCTGGTCCACTTATATGAATCCTAGCATTGGATATTGGGGCACCATGGCCCCAATGCCTACGTCTTCGTTCGATATGAGTCATGTCCCTGAACCAGTTTTCATGGTGGGAGGTTGGAACCTCCCCTCTTACAGATCCAGTCCTAGCTATTCTCTTTCAGGAGCCAATACTCAAATGGATGCTTATTCTACTTACTACACCCCATCCTTGTATCCTTCATCCTCCATGTTGGTTCCTTCGAACAATTTTCCCATAATGGGTCCTCATGTATCCCCGAGTATTTCATACGGGGAGAATCAATTTTACGGTTCAGGCTACCCTATTCACAAATCCCTTCATAAGGGGGCAACTTATATTCTCACTTGAATAGTCCTTATCATACTTCTGTCTCTTCATAGACTTCAGTGATGATGCCCGTTCAAACCTCTTTGGATCAATTAAGCGGAGGATAGTACCTTTCCGGATAGGGACATGGGGTAAACCAGGACCCTCCATGGCCTGCAATGTTTCAAAGCCAATATTTCCTTGACCCTTGGTATCAAATGCCATAACCCACCACTAGTTCAGTCACTACCAGTTATACTGGAGCTCCATCACCAACCTCTGCCAGTCATATTGGAGATGGGTTGACGACCTCTACGAGTCATGTTGACAACCCACACCCAACCGCTTCTAGTCATGCTGAGGGCATCACTCTAGTCGCCACGAGTCATATCAATGTCACATCTCCAACCTTTGTACATCATGTAGGAGATGACTCTCTCATCTATGCCATTCATGTTGAGAGCATGTCACTAGCCGTTGTGAATGTGCTGGGGGCATCAAGAAGCCTAGACATCTTAGATGTAATCCTAAATTCCTTTGCAAGACTTATGAAGGAGATCACCTTACTCATTTGTGTCCAGCCACTGCTAGGATACCAGAAGCATGGGGATAACCCAAGGGCCCTTCATATTTCGAGGCGTATGTGGTTTCCCCACACCATGTTTCTCTTTTGATTGAAACGACAGTAATGCCTCTGCAATATTATCCTGACCACACTCCCATTTTCGAGGGTGATGTGTCCCCCATCCATGTTATCGTGCATCCTCTTCAACCTATAATTGAAGAAGTGGTCGTACCAGTGCAGTCTCTAGTCAATACTACTCTCCTTGTGGAGGGTGATGCTTCCTTCAACCATGTCGTCAACATTCCTGATCTTGCACCTTCTGAATGAGAGGGAGTTTTACTCTCCCCGATTTCTCTCCCTTCGAGTCTTGAGGAGATCCCCTTCGATTGGGATGGTCTTGTGGGGTATCCAATGCCCCCTCCTATGTATTTTCCTATAAGAGACATTATTCGATATATTGCGGAGACGATATCCTCCGCTAGTGATTTATCCTCCTCGACTTGGAGAGATTTGGGTTTCCCAAGCTTATGTCAGCTAGTCATAAGATACTGACATTCATTTGGAGAGGAGGGGCACTCGATAATTCATTTGGCTTCTTCACTTTCCAAAAAAAATTAAGCTTAGAGACAATATTGAGTATTATACTCAATGCCAATGTTGTACAATATATCCTCAGTATAGATTCCTCCAACATGTACAACGTCATACAATGATCTTCCATGAAATCAAGGCCAAAGAGACCCAGACATGAAACACGAATAACCTCCTAGATAAGTGTGTACTACTCTCTTGTACTTATATTCAGTGAGTGATCAAAATGACTCAATATAACCTCTATTTATAATCCAAAAGACCTAAAATACCTAAGAGACACGACTTATCAATAAACCCTTTCACAATTACACTTAGGAATAACCAAGACAATTACACTTAGGAATGACTTTCAAAATTACATAAAATGAAGATGGAAAGGTTACCAGGAATAAAGCTAGATTGGTATGTAAGGGATACACACAGGTTGAATGTATCGACATTGAAGAGACGTTTTCCTCAGTTTCCAGAATGGAAGCAATGAGATTGATACTAGCCTATGCATGTTCAAAGAATATTAAAGTGTATCATATGGACGTAAAATCATCCTTTCTGAATGGGGAACTATAAGAAGAAGTCTACATTGAGCAACCAAAAGTATTTCAATTGTCAAAGAATGAAGATTATGTTTGTAGATTAAAGAAGGCCTTGTATGGTCTTAAACAATCCCCTAAAGCATGGTATTCCAAAATAGACAGATACTTAAAACAACAAGGGTTCAAAAAAGGAAGTGCAGACAAAAACCTCTACATCAAGGTAACTCAGGATAGTATTTTATTAATAGAAGTTTATGTTGATGATATTTGTTATGTTGGTGTTGTCACATGGGTGAGCAAAACAATAACACTTGCATGCCTATATGAGCCTTCTAGACAAGACAAAATTTTTTGAGTGGGTTAAACAAACCAAACACATGTAATAAACAAAGAAATAAACTAAAACAACTAAGAAATAAAAGTTAGAAAGCGTGAGAAACTTAGAACCATGAAAATCAAACAATGACCAACATAATGCTACCAATGGATCAATAGATTAGTAGACAAAACATTGTAGAGAAAAATGAGGACTTATGAGTCCCCTCTTCCTCCTTGGGAGGGCTCTTGAGTTCCCTAAGGGAGATCTCTTCATACAATGGAAGAAATGGAAAATGGTGAAGAAAATCAATACATATTCCCTCAAGAGGTGAGTGGAATGACTTATTGCAATGATGCTTGAAGGATCCAAAGATAAAACAAAATTCTCAAGGGAGAATTCTTGCAACATAACAATACAATGAATATCTTGGTTTCTTAGTGCACCCATGGCTCTTATTTATATCATTTCTTCAAGGAGAAATGTAATTGGTTCTTGGTGTGAACAAGGGGAATTTTAGGGAACCCTCTAGTCCTTGACCAACCTCCCATTCGGATTTCGATCAGATATGGAGGTCAAATCGTGTTGGGAGCTGGTCCATAAGTGGTTTAGGGGACGACAAGATCCATAAATGATCCATTCATGGTAGTGCATGAATTTTATCATACACAATCGTGCCCTGGCACATTATGCGTGTTGAGGGATTTGTTGGCCCGTGCACACTGCGCACTATGCTTGCGCTTCCTTTGGTGAATTCACGCATGTCAATTTTGACCCAATTGTATATTTTTTTCCTTTTGAATGCATTTCAGTGTTGTAGGTGAACTAATTACTGTGTTTCTGTAACCATTTGCGTGCAATGTTGTGAAAAAAATTTCAGTGATAACAGATGCCCCCTGGTTTGTGAGGTTAGGAGCATACATATAGCTGAAATACATCAATTTTTATTTTACTGAGAGTGCCATTGTAATGAAGAGGGATGAGAGAAACTGCAAGAGCAATCCACTGGAGGGAGAGGGAAAACTGTGGGACCAAAACCTTTCTCTAGGGAGAAAAAAGAGAATCTGTGTACAAACAAGGTGGGCATGCCCCATGCTCATGTCATGTAACCAAAATGTGAGACTGTAACCGAAGATGTATATTGATGTAGATAACTGCAGTGCCCTTGGGGCAATTGATAACGATAGATGACAGTTATGAATGGTGAACAGACTCTGAAGTGAGACAAGGACGACTGTAATAATTGTCGATGACTCGTAGGCATTGATGGCCTAACGAATTCAAAGGTATTTAGCTAGTATGAAACAACTGCAATAGTCACATAGTAATACCCACCATAACATGAGATTTTTCTGAAGTCAAATGTTATGGTGGTCAAAAGAATCAAAGAGCAATGGTGTTTCTCTCTGTGTCGTCCGAGACTCCTCATTGTAAAGGTAATGACAATCAAGATACTGTCGCCCTTTTGGAAACTGTGTTGAATTTGACAGAAAGGGAGACACGACTCCAAGAAGCAAAGGGCTTCATGAAATCCACTGAGGAATAGATGATATCAGATACTGATGGGTAACATGAATAGAGTTAATATTGGATGAGACTCAAGACTACCCTTGGTTGGGGAATTTTTTGAAGGATGAGTGGCAACAACTGTAAAACTAGATCTAGTGTCACGGGGATGACTAGATACTGGGTTAAACTGTGCCAGAGGCTAACAAAGTGAACAAACTTAGAGATCATGGGTACATGGGCTTGGGATACTCGGGGTTTTTGAAAAATGTCAGTATGAAAAGAGAGTGGATGCCCCAACCAAGGGAGATATAGGTTTCTTTTCCAGGAAAAAGAAGGTCATCAAGGGTGACATCAAAAAAGCTAAGTAAATGCTAAAAACAAAGGATTTTTACAATTACCAAATAAATAAAGAATAATTTGGGTGGAGTATACAGATATAGAAACAGGTACCCCAATGAAATATGGCTTGGCCTGTGAGGGCACAAGTGGTGAAAGAGAAATGGTGGAGGGTGGGGGCCCCATGGGTGGGTTTCTGTATTAGGTAAATGGATGGAGGACAATATGCAGATGGGAAAACTGATGCCACCTCATTTTCACTGACACTATTGATGACCTGGTGAGAGTGTTGTGAGGTGATTTGGAATATTACGGGAGCTTGGGGCTACTAATTAGATGGGTGAAAGACCTCTTGTGAGAGGAAAAGTGCTCGATGATGGAGCACATTCTATGGGAAATCAAGGGTAGTCAGTTCCTCCAGGATATCTTCATCGCAATGGAAAATGTGATAACTGTCAATGGGTAAGTGTGATTTTTCTCAAGTGGTGAGGACGTAGAAGGGACATCGTGTACAGGGTGTGAGGGTCTATTGGACATAAAGAAAATTTCACGATACTGTGGAGGGTACCCTATTCACTTAGGTATTGACGACGAAATGTATCGAATATTAGTAATGTGGGCCTCAGTAGAGAGTGGCTGAGAGGGCTCAGGCTGAGACGTTTGGCATATTGCGGCTAATGTTTGGTGAAACCAAGGTAGAGATGGGCAATGATGAGTGTAGTGGCCATATTTTGAGCATATGGAACAAACGAATTTGGTTTGCAACCCTTTAATGTCTGCAGTGGAGGACTCCGTAGTAGCAGTGGACGTACTTGGTGGAGTGGTGAGCAATTTGGTTTCTTGAGTGAGTTGGATCAGATTGCATAACTCAGGAAGAGTAGGACATATATTAGTAGGGTGTCCTTCTGTTTTTCATAGTGCGCAAGGAGGTTGAACTCAGGGAGGAAGTGGAGTTGTGGGATCTTTCTTCTTTTGTCTGCCCCCAACAGTGGCATTGGTGCCAACTGTTAGTCTCTAATTTTTCTATTGATTTGGTGAGAAACCCTAATCCTAAACCCTTCCTACCTGCACTTCATTGTCTACTTTCATTTGATTTTAATACTTGTTATCAACTTGCTATGATTTGCATTTTAGCTTTTTGGATAATTTCTTTAAGTTTGGAGTTTTAAGACATGGTTTTAAATGATGTGTCACTTCATATGCCTATTTGAATTTTTCAAATTCAAATCTCTTCTAGTCACTAATAGCGCTACTGGAATAACATTATTCCCGTAGTGCAAATATGATCATGCCTTAATATGTGCATGCCACCCTAATTTTGTTATGATTACACAGATCATGGACTAATAATTCACATGTGTCCCACAATATCTCTTAAATCATTTTATAATTCAAACTGTTACATGATCGAATTGTTCTGTATCGACAAATGACTCATTTCAAATCATTCAATTCCCAATGATCATTGTTTGAACTTGTCACTCGTCATTCTTATTTTGATGAGTTATAAGTGAAGGTGTTTTCTCAGAAAAAATGTTATATATTAATAGTTGCAGGTTGCAAATTCAAAATCCGAGCAGTGCTAGTTGTAGCATCATGTTTTTATGGTGCCTAAGAGAAGCGGACAAGTGGTCATATTAGAACTTGAGGGTGCTAAACTTCTCAAAGATTACCCTCAGATGGCTCAGAGGTTCAAATATGTTCGTTGGTTTGAATTCCTCGCCACCTTCCAAGGTCACGACGAATAGGTCTCTATGGCGTTTTCACAGAACTTCGATGGTTTCTAAGTGTAGATCGAAAAGTTTCTAATGCTGGTAACAAAACAAAAAATTGCCAAAGCTTGCATATTGCTGGCTGGAGGAGAACGATGGTGGAAGAAGGAGCATGCAGTCACATATTTTGTCAATCAATTCTTACTTTTTGATAAGCAAAACCCAAATTGGAGAAAGGGAGTTCCTCACAACTGGATTAGACCAGAATGGCACACTGCTCTAATTGTTATCCACAGGTATATCACCTGCGAAGGCAGATTCTCACTGATTTATATATACCACATTAGGTTATTAATGCATCTAAATGGTGATTATCCTTTAAATCTTCCTTACTTTCTACTCAAAATCTTGGCAAAGATGTCAAAAAGAGTGTAGTCACAACACTCTAATGCAAAGAGTATCCTGTTTCATCAGGTCTTAATTAAGACTCTAGTCATATATGCTCTGAGAGAAATACAGAAACCATGGAGCTGGGTCATGCAATCCCTAAATCCTGACCCATAGTCCAAAAAACAGAAGAGATCCAAAGGGAAAAGGGATGTTACACAGGAACCAAGTTTCCCAGTTGATGAAACTCTTGTTAAAGAAGAATTGCCTGTCATCAGGGTAACAAGGACCAAGAAAGGTAAGAGACCCAAATTGGAGATAGAAAACGAAATGTTTCCTGAGGCAATTTTAAAAATAGAAGAAGATTATGATGAATATTATGATGTTAAACCCTCAGCCAAGCACAAAGCTCCAGAAACCAGTAGGAGAGGTCCTGCAGTTAAAAGACAAAGAAAAAAATATGTGCCTACATCTAAAATACCTAGGAAGAATTCAACTAGAATTACCAACAAATATAGGATGAGGTCTAAAGCTATGTTCGATCCCTCAATCAAAAAAGAAGATGTCATAGTTATAGAAGATAATTCAGAGGACGCTGAAACAAATGTCAAACAAAGGGAAAAAAACCCCCCATTACATAAAAAATCAGCAGATAGAGGGAATCAGACTGCTCCACTCTCTACAGGACCTATAACAAGAGCCACTACCATATTGTCATGACCTAAAGAATCTGCTGAAGGTATAAGTAGAGTCCCTGAAAGTACAAAAATCCATCTTGTAGATTCAGACCACATATCAAACATGCCTGAAGCCATGGATTCAACTAGTTCATATGAAGAGCACAACTTAGGATTCGTTTCTAGGTACCATATTAAATTGAGAGAGCCTAAAGCTGACATAAATCTGAATGAGCCTGCACCTGTAGATCATTTCTTTGAATTTAAGGTCAATATCATATCTGACAAAGAAAATATCAGAGAACTTCGAAAGGTAGTGAAACAACTGAAAAAGGAGAAGGGTCATGTTGAACAATGGAGTGTCAGGCAACAAGAAGAGATTAAGGGTTTCGAGAAGAAGAAAAGAGAGCAAAGAGCATTTCTCAAAGAACTCAAAGAAGTGAATTTCAAACTCTATTGGCATAACATCATACTTACCACAAAGCTCAAACAAAAAATTGCCAAAGCTACTGTTGGCATCATACCCTAAAGGTTTTATGAAGAATTTTGTGCATTTTCAATTTTGTTGTTTACCACAGAACAAGGAACGATTTACTTGTTTGACTTGTGAAAGGCAAATGTCTTGAAATTCATGACTAAATTAAACTAATTCCTGTTTTATAGGATCGAATGTACTGTAAAGAGAACATCCAAAATTAAGCTGTTGAGCTATATCTATTTTTGGAATGTATATGCTCTTTTAGAGCTAACCTCCCTATTTAGATAGATGCTAATCAGATCTAGTCATTAGTAGCATGCTAGAAGTCAGGATATGAGGTATTTTGGATAGTTTAAGTAAGCATATGAAAGGCTCTGTTCAGGTCGAAAAATTGGAGATCCAAAGGACTTATTTTGAAACTCCTTGTAAGGCATTAATGTTCTATTTGACACTTAATAGAAAAGGCATATGGATGGTTAGACACTCCTTTCTACTCTGTTTTTCTTTCTTCATGATTGAGTTCATTATTCAGATTGCAATGCATTTTTTCTTGATTGTTAATTAATACAATAAAGAATTTGCTATCGAAATTATTTTCAAGTTTTGATTTCAAGCTGATGGTCTTGTTTCTTTATGATATTATGAGGTAAGAATTTATGTGAAGTTGACAAATTGAAGGCTTCATCCTCTCTTTTTATTATTGGTCTAATCTATCTATGTGACTACCTTTTAATCAATCAATGGGATATACCATGTTCTGATTTTGATTTTCATGTTATGTTATAACCTTGAGCCAGTTTTCAACCACCTTATTCATAAAAACCAAATCATAAAAACCTTCAAAACACTTTGAAATAAACCGATGATGCCCTAGCTTTCCCTCTCACAATCAAGAGAAACATTAGGGACTAACACCAACAGTTGGGGGTGAGGGTGGTGCAGTAGGAGCCTGTACTAGAATCTGCATCGGTATTCCCTTTGTTTGAGGAGGGAGAGATGGCTGAGGAACCATCGTGGGTGGATGAAGATACCATACAGGGATGGAAAGCACCATGTTAGGAAGAGTAAGGGTTGAAACTACCTAGAAAGCTTGGACTCCAGGTGGGGGTTAGAAGAAGTGAATTTGGGTAATGGCTTGGGGGACTGTCTCCCAA
>JZKD02S1941115.1:90991-107953 GCA_000966675.3 Picea glauca
TCTCTGATATATGTTCCATTAGAAGATACTACACAGACTTGTGTTGAAGGGTGTAGGAGTGGTGGCACTCCATGATATGCCCCCAACAAGGATGGGTCCTTGAAAATTTTGGGACCCATGTCGATGAGTGAATAAGCATATGAACTAGTGCAGACAAGAGGAAGAATGTTATTGATGTTGGTGGAATGGATAGGCTCATAATGTGTAACTTGTTCGATGGTGATGATTTTCTCATTGTGGGGGAACATCATCATTCAAAACACAGAAAAGACTACCGCCTTCATAGCATACATGTAGCTACGTCCACACAAGATATTATAATCGAGTGGGGCATCGATAACTTCAATTTCAATGAGGATGGTTTTGCCCCCAAGTTCTTCAGGGACATTTTGGAAGAGTCCTTCAGGGGATGATGGTCGATAGTCATAAGCTCTCAGGGTGATGGTAGATGGTACTAGCTCAGGTGAGCCAAGTTTTTTCCATACAAATTTTGACATGATGCATGTGGATGCACCTTCATCGATGATACACCGATGAACTGTGATGTTTCTGATCTTAACTAGTATCTGTAAAGATACCAGTGCGGGGAGGTGTGGTTCTCCACTATCTATATCAAAGGTGATGAGTCATGTATCATCTGGGTCGACTGCCCCTAAGGTGGAAAGAAATTATTTTTTCTGAGTTGGATAGATTTGGAGGACCTCCAATACAGACATGGCTATAGGAGACTGTGCTAAGTCATCAACTAGACTGTAATTGTGTGCTGCCCTAGAATGAGGGTTATGTATGTTCCGTCGTAACGACATACAAGGTATATGAGGGTTTGGTTCAGTGTTAGGGCATGGAATCATCAAGGGTTGGTCGGTTGTAGCTGGAGCCATTTTTGAGGTGGTTGGGGTAGATTAAGGAGGCGTTCTGTATTGACGATCACGCATTTGTAGGAGAATTGTCTCTTCACTGGTGAGGAGGATATTGTGATCGATCATATTTCCAAGGAGGATGGGCCCTAGGTTTTGATACCACCCCATTTGGGGTGGGGCAGGCTGTACCTCTTGTTGCGTATTCATCACACCTTGGTGTGGAATAGGGTTTTGCAACACATTCGGGGGTGGTTGTTGTAAGTACTGTTGTGGGGCCTGTAGAGGGGTAGGTAGTGCTGGAGGATGTTGTGTGTTCATTGACTCTTTCAACTATTTGAAGTCAGAAATTTGGGAGCAACGGTGAGTATAATTTCCATACTCACCACAAAGAGCGCAAGGGAAGTTCATCCTAAGATTGTTATTGTTCTTCCCTTGGAGTTTGTTGTTATTATCCCTTTGGGGGTTTTGGTTGCCCCCAATAAGATGTTTTTGTTGGGGGTTACTTCCTCCTGGTCCCGGGTTATTATTGTTTTGGTTTTTCCCTTTCTTTTTGGCATTATTCGGCTAATGGGCCAGATTTTTCGTATTCGATTGTTCAAAATTTCTGAAGTTGTTGAATGGGAGAGGGTTGAACAAAATTAATTCCGACGTGTGGGTGTCCTTGTGGAGGAGAAACTGACAGTGGAGGACTAGGAAAAGGAAAATATGGATTGTTTTGTGGATACGATGCATATGGCATATAGGAAGTTGAAGTATCTCCACAACTGTTATGGTCACATGTAGGGGGTGGGGGTGGAACCGCACTTGACTGAGGGACTGAATGCATTTGGGGTACTAGTGAGGGTCCCCCCAACAGCTGAGGGGGAACAATAGGATATGATTGTTGGTAAGTGGGGAGAGGGTAATAATATGTACGTCCATATGGTTGTGGATATTGAGGTGCACCATAAATAGGTGGTAGTTGGTTGTAAGGGTTGTGGTGTGTCATGGAACCAATCAACCCATCCGCAGTGTGGGACATTCCAGGTTTGTCCTGGCCAAATGGTATGGGTCTGGATGCATCAAGTAACATGATTGAGCATAGATGAGGTCAAACTGTTGAGCCTTACTGATGGCTTTCTCTTCTGTCTGAGGAAAGGTGGATTCTACATCCTTGGAAATAATAGAGACAAGTGATTTGAGAAACCAATCAAGATGTTTTTCTTTGGTGGTTTTCGATTTACACAAACTATGGTGCTGAAGCCATTCATAGATGCGATTCACTATATGGATAGTTTTAGTTTGTTTGAAATCAGAGAGAAGTTCTAAGCTAGTATCATGATGAACTGGTAGTTGGAAAAAGGACAAAAAGGCCTTGGCCAATGATTCAAAGGTCGTATGGGACCCTGATTTTTTGTCCACATACCATTTGGATGAGGAACCAATGAGAGTGCGTTGGAAAAACATTAGGTAGATGGAATCATCCATGATTCTTTTTGAAGAGCACCATAAGTGGAAGGTCATAAAATAGTTGGCAGGATCATACCCTAGTTTTCTTTCAAACTTAGGAATATCTTAAGGTGGTTTGGTAGGCATATTGGGCCAAGTGGGATCATTCATGAGTTTGGTTAAATAAGGAATGTTGAGTGATACAAAGTATGGCATAGGGATATTTGGTGGAGGATTACTTCGAGCCATTGTGTGAGAAGTTGGTGGACCTGTCCCATGAGAGAGGTTTGGTGGGGTTGTACTTCTCTCTTGAGAAGAAGTTTGTCCCCCGCCTCCTTGTGAAGGAGAACTAGTGAATGGATGGCCTTGGGAATTGGACCCAAGAAAAGTGGAACCAAGTAAAGATGATCCCAAAATAGTATCACTCACGGGGGTGTGAGATGGTTGACCTGGTGAGTTGGAAAGACTAGGGACTCCTCCTATAATAAGAGGAAGATTTTGTGAGCATCTGGAACAATGAGGATTCTGTGGTTCCCCTATGGTTTCTGACTAGCAAATTGAATGTGTGAAAATGGTGATAAGAGAAATAAATGAACAAGAGATTTTTATAATGTTGGACCTTCACAAGATAATATAACTCACTATCTTGTGAGTTACAGTTGCAGTTGCATGTAATCAAATGAGAATCATACATAAATCAACTGTAAATAAGCAAACATGTGGATAGGTGGATTTTGTCCGCATGGGGGAAAAAATAAAAACAAATTCTCATGTCCTAAAAGACGTATTGTCCTTCCTCTCAAATAGCACCAGGCCTTCCAAAAGCACTCAACAGTGGGGTCTGAAGCCACCGAAAGAGGAACTAGTGAAGGTTGAAATAATCAGTTATAATGAGGGGCAGAGGGTGCATATCCTGAAAGAGCTAGTGATATTTCCCAATAGCCACACAAAATATGATCAAGGTGTGATTGCATCCCACAATCACCACCTGGGTAGATGTCCTAAATTTTGGTCAGTAGGTACCTCAGTCAAAGTGCGACATTTAGATTTTTAGCCTCAGAAATGGGTCATGTGCTAGATGCCTTTCCAAGAGTTGGGTGACTCAAGGAGGGATGTGTAGAACAACCGGACCTTGGCCTTCAACCCTTCACATGTATCTCCCTACCTTATGGTGTAGGAACACTTGATTTGGAGGATTTAAAAGTTCCCTATTTCTCAACTTGTAATGTTTGAAAATGTGAGAACCAGATAACGGGGGGTTATTTGGATGCCTACCCCCGAGATCCTACCTAGACTAAAATTTTTCTTTTGGCACCTCCTGTGGAGGAAAACTTAGTGAGTTTTTAGAAACTTTTTAGATGTGGTGGGCTGAGAGATTGGGGGTGTGGACCAATCTCGTTTGAATCAAATAGGTGTGGACAATTTCCAAAGAATTAGTGGGACGTTTCAGAATTCCTTTGGAGAAAACCTACTTCAACCTCCGCAATTCAAAATGGAAATTATGTGTGAGGAGTGGCTTTGTGTGCAAGCAAGTGAAAAAGTGTTCCAAGTTTTTAATAAGTTAGGTGTGAGATTGCATCATGTGGACTTTCTGTGGTCCTTACAAATATTTGTTACCTAGCTTACTACGTGCCATTGGTACAACCTTGCAGAATATTTAAAGCCCTAAACAACTAGCATGTGGAGATATGGGTGCTTTACAAATCCTTTAAACTCCCTAAATGTTGTCTACACTAAGAAATATTTGAAACTATCCTAGATTGCAAACATGTGGGAAGGTATGGATTCGTTACTTTGATCCTTAAACTCCCCTAAATTGTGATGTAAACTAAGAAAACAATTTTAAGAAACTATCGTAAGTTTGCAAGATGTGGGCATGCATGGGCCCTTACAAAACTTTAATATTATTTCAAAAAACTAAGAGGAACCCTAAGGGGGCTTTGTCCTCTCTTAAAGATTTTTGTTAAGGGAGATGAAATGTACCCTTAACCACCTTTGTGATTCTCAAGATCACACTAGGGTGCGAGAGAAGGGCATAATCAAGGGTCAAAGTTAACTTATAGTCCCAATGTAAGTGATTTATGTATGATAGAAATAATCTCAACTTAAAATTTTACAAGCCAAACAACCCATCCATGTGGCAACCAAATCAAAAGATGAGAATATTGGTTCTTTTTACCCCCTAAGTGCCTATGTTAGCTAACATTTTATATGGGAAAGGACTCTAAGTGGAGCATAGTTGTCTTAAAAAGTGCATGAAAGAAAAAATATGAAGGCTAGGGGCCTTCAAATCATCATAAATACCCTTACAATTTTGAAAAAATGGAGATATGTGCGGGTTACAATTTTGATAGGTGCGCAGAGGGAACACATTGCGTACAACAAAGAGGCCTGTTTAGCACATAGTGCATAGAGTGCATGTCTGTGGGCAGGGAAATCCACAGACTTCCTATCATGCGTCGAGGGAGAAATTTCCAATTGAAATACTCCTCCTCCATTCGGATTTTGCTTAGATATGGAGTTCAAATCGTGTTGGGAGATGGTCCATAAGTGGTTGAGGGGACGGAAAATATCCATAAATGCGTTTTTCATGGAAGTGCGTGACTTTTATCATACAAAGTTACGCACTTAACACATTGTGCATGCTGAGGGATTTGTTTGTCCATGCACATTGCGCATCGTGCGCGTGCTTCCTTTGGCGAATTTGTGCATGTCAATTTTTGACCCAATTGTATATTTTTTTTCCTTTTGAATGAATTTAAGTGATGTAGGTGAACTAAATGTTGTGTTTCTATAACCATTTTTGTGAAATGTTGTGGAAAAAATTTCAATGATAAGAATATTATTTTTGGAAGTGATGACAACAGGTTAAGCCAGAAATTTGGAAAGGATATGCAGAATGAATTTGAAATGTCATTACTTGGAAAATTATCCTTCTTTCTGGGTCTTGAGATATGTCAAAGAAACCAAGGAATTTTTATTTCTCAAACTAAGTATATCATAGAAATGCTAAACAAGTTCAGAATGGAAGATTGAAAACCAATTAACACTCCTATGCAAACTAGTTGCAAGTTGAGCAAAGATGATGATTCAAAGTCTACAAATTAGAGGAAGTACATGTCAATGATTGGAAACTTACTTTATGTGACAAAATCCAGACTAGATGTAATGCAGGAAGTTGGATAGGTGGCATGATTTCAAGCAACGCCAAAGGAATCACATGTTCTAGCAGTAAAGAGGATATTCAAATATCTCAAGGGCACAAAAGAGTTTGGATTATGGTATCCAAAAGGAAAGGAGCTATCACTTATTACCTACACAGATGCATATTGGAAAGGTTGCATTGATGACCAACAAAGCACCAATGAAGAAACATTCTACTTGGGTGAGTGTTTGGTATCTTGGCTAACCAAGAAACAATCATCAGTATCACTTTCTACAATTGAAGCATAGTGTTGTAACAAATTTCTGATTTAGCTCAGGCACTTTTCGCCCAAATCGTCTCCAAGCTAAATCCATGCATTATGAGTGGGATCCTTCTGCAGATTGGCAGGCATGATGGATATCAGTATTTCAAATCTCGATGTTGCTAGTCACACGATTCAAAGAACCCCCTCCTTGCTGCATAAAAAGTACAAAATACTGAAATCCAGCCGGCAAGATGAACTGAAGCAATTCAGAACAAGCTTGCAGTGTTGGGAGCTTGATCAATATACCAAACTGAATGTAGTATTTTCGTGGTTGACCAGCTAGCTGCAGCAGAAGAGCCTTGTCTATCTGTGATTATTTCTTTGGCAAAGCATTCCCCTACTGCTGTTGATGCTATTCTGAAATGTCCACAACTATTGGATACAGTAACTTAGTGCTACATAATGGAGAAAAATGACTTGAAGGTTGAACCCATTCAAACGAAAGATGTACGTCTTCTTAAGATTTCTATACAACATGTTTCTTTTGGCTAAGCCCCCCTTATTTTGAGAAAATTATTGGTAGAGACATAGTTAATGAAGTCCTAGATGTCGCAAGGGAATCATTTATTGTGTTAGAGGCTTTGGCCAGGACTCTTTCAGATCTCCATTCAATAGAGCATGTGCAAGATGATGAATTTTATCTTAATGGTGAGAATTCATTACCAACATAAGCGTATGTTTGGATTTGTAACATATGTTTTCCCCAAGACTGTAAAAGTGATACTAGCTAAAGGAAACCCTCACTATGTCTGCGATGCTCATGTTCTGGTTAAGCTATGCAAAGAGAATATGTGTTATCTTATCAGAATCAACTCCTGAAGTTCGCAACATATTTGGTCGGATTTCAGGAGCTGCAGGAGAATGGGGAGCTATTGTCCAGGTTTTTTGAAAAAAAGATTATCTGTACCTTGGTAAAGATTCACAAATCATAGCTCAAAATATCAATTATGAAATTCCATATAAAAAAGGGTAGATTCAGAAAATTCAGCAACAACTGGCAGACCTGGAATGGAAAGAAGCTGAGCTTAAAAAGAGTGCAAATACTTCAGCAATGAAATACCAGGAGGCTTGCCAGAAGCTGGGGTTACAAGGGGAGAATGTCAGGTTAGAATTTCAAGATATGGCTAAAACACTCCCAACAAATTTTGCTGAGATTATGGAGGTTTTATGTGGTGATTCTGTTAAAAAAGCATTGGGATTCTACCAAACATTTGCCGATCATGCGCATACAGAAAAAAGGGAAATTTGCAGGGATTGTGCTTCCAAGTTTAAAAGATCTTCGTGAAAACCCTCCTGCTCTTGATGTTTTTTTCAAAGTTCCGAGGTTGCAGCTACCTCAGTTCTCTTGACCAATAAAGAATAGGACAAAAAATTTGAGGTGGAAGTTTCCTCAAATGATATTGATTGGAACATTGACACAAAAACTGATGAGAATGCTGAGATTGACTGGGAAATCGATACTGTTGAACGATCTAAGACTTGTGGAAATGACAAAGTGGAATAGACTTGGCATCCATCCAATGAAAAAATGGAGTTTGTTTTTGCAGGATGATGCTGTAAAAGGTGGATTCCAGTCATTAGGTAGTAAGGATGACAGAATTGAATGGAATGTAGAAGATACTGGAGTTTCTGAACCTATTCAATCAAAAATATGTTGGGACATTAGCATTGAAGATGTTTCAGTAGCTGTGACCGAAGAACCTCTGGAACAAGAGTTATCAACAAATCATTTGAGCAATTTCCCTGAAGGAACTGAAAATGAAAAACACTGTCTTAACCCATTTTTGGATATGGAGTATAGAAATAATCTTCTTGATGATTTAGTTGAGCTGAAGGCATTTTTGAATCAAAGATTAGTGGATATGGAGACTCTAGAGACTTCATTTTTTGCAACACCAGGTTTAGGCAGTCCCTCCTCCAACATTGCAACAATATGGTCCCGATGAGGATATGTCTAACGATGAAGTTACTCATGAGACTTATTGGAGGAAAACGCGGTTTGAAGATCCTTGTACTAAAGAAGACCAAAAAGAGTTTGCTCTGTGTAATCATTTTTGCAGGTCAAAAGAGCATAATGAAATGGATGCTGGTTCTTCTAGGTCTTACTGCACAGAGAAATTATGGCATGCTCCAGTGAAAAGAACTACCTCGATTGCATCCCTTGGGCCTAAGTCACCAGGACATGTTAAGAAACACGACAATGAATAATGTTGGATTGCGATTATCTCGTGCTGAGCCACCTTTGAGGCAGGAAGTAGTGAAAAATATGTTGGATACATAGTCTAATATGTGGAGCCGCTGATCATGTTACTGGCCATTGAAAATCGTTGCAAATTGACTAAGACCTCCGATAGAAGATGGAATAAGCCCGCTCAATTCATTCTCCTGAAGACGAAGGAATCCCAAAGTCGTGATCTTCCCTATGGAGGGCAGGATGTTGCCAATGAATTTGTTATTAGTGAGATACAAGACAACATACTCATAGAATCCGGTATGGTACCCATAAGACAATTATCAGACATATCCAACGACTGCAGAGAGCTCAATTCTCCTATAGACCGAGGAATGGGGCCTCCGAGAATGTTTCCATGAAGATCGAGAATTGTGAGCTTGGAGAGACGACCTATTGAGGCAGGAATAGAACCTTGCAACCTGTTGGGGTAGAGATTCAAAACGTGCAGCTTCCTTAGGCCTCCAAAACTATCTGGTATGCTTCCTCTGAGCCCGTATCAGACAGATCCAATTCCTGAAGACTGTGGAGATATGCCGAAAACGAAGGGACCAAACCACCGAGATTATTGGTGTTGAGACGGAGCTTGCCTCCTGAGCTTCCCAAGCGACAAGGGAATAGAGCCGGTTCTTTGTTTCAAGGCCCCCATTTCCAAAATTTCAAGAAACTGGAGATCTCCCAGGGACTCCGACAGTGTGCCCTTCATCTGGGTATCCGATATGAAGTCTTCCCTCGATAGCAGCCCCGATAGCAGAAGCCCCATAACGCGCCTGATTTGTCTCTTGCATGATATTCCTTGCCAGTGGTAGCAGTTGGAGCCGTTCCATGACTGCAAATGCCCTGAGGTGTCATTGACAATCCCTGCCTGGAAATGATGAAACATTCATGGTAGCCAGGGCACTGGGTAGGCAAAAGTGGGGATTCGGGAATGTCAGAACTTTTACGGCCCATGCAATGAGTGATTTAACGTGCTTTTGATATTCTCTCGATAACACTACCAACCAGCTATCAAGCTGTTGTTGATAATTTGTTCGTAACCAGTAAACAAGGGGAGCATTCTGTCCACTTGTCAAGGCTTAGCAACAGTTTAATGAAGCTGGCATCCATCCGACATTCACACAGTCCAAAGAAGGCGAACCGGTTCATATTCCCCGGAATGCTAAGAGTTTTATGTTAGATTTTTCTCTTTTAGAAGAAAGATGTGTGTAACACTTGAAAGGGGGCACGCGAGCGCAGGACTGGGGGGAAAAACTCTGTGAAGAGGGGTTCCATTGTATTGCTGAGTTATTTTGTAAGCCATTAATGGAGTAATAATGATGATTTTTTCCTTGTGACTGTGAGATTCATCACGGTCGATTTCTTTCAGCATGTTCTTTTCCTTTTCAGCTGTGTTAAATTTGTTTGGAATTTATTTGATATGCTCCTTACTCACAGTTGATGTGTTATCATTTTCATAATTTTATTTCTTCCTTATTCCGTCACCACTGCATTCATTTCATTTTCTTCTAACTGATGTGCTTCATTATACTTTAGTATGACCACTCCTATAACGCATGGATTATGGTTTTATGTAATTGTTTGATGTCTTTCCTCTGCACCAGCTATCAACGAGTGTAAGACCAACCTACACTTCTGGAATTCTGCATATATTCTCTGCTACATCGGCCTTTCCTTTTTCTTTCCGCTACCGCATCATGACAATCAAAGCACTGAAAGATAGACTTACTTTGCCTCACTTTCCGCAAGTTATTTAATCACTGCTATTATCCCCTTTCTTCGGTTTTCATTTGAATCCATGCCCAATGGACCTTTTCCTTGGTCTAACCCCCAAACCTTAAAACCCAAGACCATGATTTACCCATAAATCTGCCCACCTTTTTCACGCTTATTCAAGATTATTTTGTGACATTTTTCGAGAGATCCCTCTCGGGTTGGAAGGGGCAGCTTCTAATCCAAAGTGGTTTGAGGTTGCCTCGGGATTGATTTGCTACAACCCATTTCAGTTTTGAGTGTCAACACATAGTATATTGCAGCAACATGTTGTACACAAGTTCTATACATGTTGAGTATGATTATCCCATTCCTATATATTGTGATAATACAAGCACTATCAATATCTCAAATAATCCAGTGATGCACTCCAAGAGGAAGCACATTCCAATCAAGTATCACTTTCTATGGGAACAGGTTGTAGAGAAGAACATCAAGGTTGAATATGTGGGAACAAAGGAACATGTTGCAGATATATTCACAAATCCACTTCCAAGGGAATCCTTTCAGTATCTTCACCAAAGAATCAGAGTAATTTCTATTCCAAAATGAATTCTTTTGAATGCTTATCTTATATGTATTATATTTACACGAGGAAGGACCAGATAAAGGATAGTTCAGGTTGGGGGAGCAGGTTTAGGAAGAGTTTAGTCAAGGGAAGCAACCCCAAGGATAGTTCATTTAGGGGGAGAAATCTCGGACGAGAAGTTACCTTTTCCATTGATGTAAAAGGGGGAGAGATTCATCAGATTCAAAACATAGAGTTAGATGCTTGGAGAGTGAACACAGAGGCATGCTTCTATGGGGAGAAATGGTCACAGGGGTAACATAAGTGATATGACTTCAATATTGCATCAAAGTGTTTCCATCAATGCAAAAGGGGGAGATTTTTTATTAATTGGGTTGGTTGTCATTGATGTCAACCCTTGAAGCAAGTTCGGTAACAAATTTCAGTAGCCCCAACAATATGGTTAAGGGACTTCATTTTGATTCATGTATAATGGTATGAAGTTTAATATATTTGCACGTAAGACTATTCAATATGGATAGTAAATGTCATGTCATTTCCGGTGATATGTGGAATGCCACATAAATCCCCATTTAGAGAGATATGGCCTTGTGAAGTTGGAGAACCCTCATGAGTGATCTAGAAGTGAAAGAAGTCAAAATTATTGTAGAAGCTCCTAGAAGAAGTTGACTAGTCAAGTGAGTGAAAATAGGAGTTAATCATGGGTTAAGTTGTTGCAATAAGAAAATAATTAAAAATAAATTAGTTGCAACTAGAAGTGGAGAATTTACTATTTGTAGCAAAGTGGGTTAGAAGTGGACAAGTGGTTAGAAGTGGGTTATCCCTAAAAGACGGTAATTGGGTTAAGTTGGTTAGAAGGTAACCCCTTGAAGAAGCTACATGGAAGTATAAATAAGAGAGCAAGGCTCTCTTATTAGCACCTATTGATCAGATTGAATATATATTATTGTGTAAGGTTTATTGTAGCTACTCATTGATACATATGAAGTTGTGCAAGTCTGAGGTAGCATGAAGGGTTGATAGCGAAAGTTTTAGAATTACAGAAAATACTGAAAAAAACCATAGTTTTTGAGGTGTATGCGGACTGCAGTGAAGCAGGACGTGTATGTATGTGGGCTAGTATTATAATAGGGTGCACTTATGAGGGAGAAGCCCTAGAAAATTGAGAAGATGAATATCCCAGGTCTATAGATTTTGAAAGCAAGCTCCCAGGAAGGTCTACAGTGATCAGGTACATAAGATCTATCTATTGGTTCAAAAGGTATGTCTTATTTCTATGAGTAGTTGGATTTTGTTGTTTATGTGAGAAATGGTTATGGGGCTTTGAGGATTTTCCCTAGAGATATTAGTGGTTGCATGGGACTTTCTGTATAAGTCAGATCTATAGAAATACAATGCTAGTATAATCAATATTTATCATTGATACATCTTATTAGTGTTGAGGCACATATTGTATTTCTTGGCATATGGTTAAGGGTTTTTGTGGAACATGGTTGAGAGATTGTATTTGTGAAGTGGTTGATGTATTGAGTGCCTGTATATTAGAAAGGGTATGATGTTCATGATTATACATACTTGTTCATGATATTAGAAAGGGTACTTGTTCATGATTATACACACTTGTATGGCACATGACTAGAGAGATATAGATACATTTGGTTAAGGGATACGTATGAGGATGTATGCATAGGGCATAATTACAATCTAGACACAATGAAATTTTGCAGTTTGATGTGAAAAAGGCTACATAGGGTCATATTTTTCCAGTAGAGAGAAAACCCTAGTCTTCAGAAGGAATACGTATGTTGCAGTACAAATAGGCCACGTACACACACAAGCTACAATATAGATAGGGAATGTACATACATGTGTTGCAGGACATATAGATCATGTATCTATGGGTTTTTCTTGGTACAAGATCAGTTCAGGTACAGTTTGGCTAGAGGTTAGTGGTACATGTTGGTACATGTTTAAAATGATATATCTCACACTGACAGTGTGGCATGGTTTCTTCATTTTAAACTTATAGTTCAGGGCGGTAGGACGAGGCAAGGATAGGTGGTTGTAGCCACCTTCTAGTTGTAGTCAGAGAACATATGGGGTTGTAGCCTCCTTCTGGTTATAGACATAGAATTGGGGAGTTGTAGCTTCCCTCAGGTTGTATCTTAAAAATATAGGGGGTCAGAGCCTCCTTCTAGTTTTAGCTGGAGAACAAAGGAAGTTGGTGCTTCCAATGAATGTAATTCTTAAAGACATATAAAAAAAAACATTATGTGGTTTTCTCCTGCATTGGGTTTCCACGTAAAAATACTGGTGTACTGTGTATGTTTATGATTGTTCATTGTTCATGGTTTATTTACTCTTCACTTATTGGATGATAATTCTATATTGATCTTAAGGATAAATAACACTTGCATGCTGTGGCTAAAAAGGACTAAAAATATCTATTACTGATTCACCCCCCATCTCGGTAATCCAACGATTTCTTCTTGTCTTTTGATGGTATTTTTACAAGACACGAGAATGTACATCTAGTTGAACCTGTCAACTACCATAAATATATATTTATGTCCCTTCCTGATTGTTGGTAAGCCTCCCACAAAATCCATGGAAATGATTTCCCAAGGTCGAGTGGGTACATGTAAGGGATTGTATAGACCTTTCTTCCTGTTACTGGGCTTGCTGGTACAACAAAGTATACATCCTATAATATACCATGCTACATATTATTTCATTATGGGGTAGTAAAAACACCTATTTAAGTTGGAAACTTCCTTTCCAACACCAAAATGTCCTACAACCTTGGAGGTGTGAGCCTCTTTGATAACCTGCAGTCGTTCACCTTCATGGACACAAAGCTTGTTGAGCTTGTAGATTAACCCAACATAGAAATGATATTCATCCTTGACCTCACCTTATTCTATATGAATTTGGACCTGTAGCTACTAAAACACCTCCTTGAAGTCCTCGTCTGTAAAATACCCACTATAATCCATGATTTATTTAATGCATAATGTAGATATAAATGTGGCTATGGTCAAGTAATGTAAATGCAAAATGTATTTTCTTGAATTATAAATAAATATAATGTAATACCAACTGCTAGAATATGGGTAGATATGGGGGTTGATTAATCTGCAAGAAAAGGGGAATTCCTAGAGAGTGTGCAAGATGAGTCCAAAGGGGAATAATTTATGGGTATTAATACAAAACCCACATTTTTGAATTTTATTATAATATGGGAGAAAATTTTATTTTTTAGTTGAGTGTATGAGATCCCAATCACTGAATACCCATCATAGAGTGGGTGTCAGAGTCACATCCCATAGTTATTGGAGAACATGGGGCTAAAGTACAATCAACATTAGGTAGAGTGAGTAGTCAACTATCTTGTTAAAAGAGAGGAAATTTGTATGGGTAGTGACAGGCAGTTTTACACATTCAATTTGACATGAACAATAGGTAGAAAAGAGTAGATAAGAGCTTGGGAGATGCAAAAACAAGTCTAGGTGAATTTTGGAGCATGTTGGAGTGATTTTGGATCCGTATATTGAAGAGACAGGTTTTCAAGACTAAAGAGTGAACTCCTGGGTGAGTTGCATTGTATGAGAAAGTGTTTGTTGTTTTTTTTGTTGGTTTTTTTCCTGGAAGTGAGTTCCATTGAGTTCCTATTAGAGAGATTCCTATATACATGTGCCAAAGAGACCTTGATAAACGAATGGGATGCCCAATGTAATGAGAGCAGTGAAGGGATACATTCCTTGGGTTGGGAAGTTCAAGAGGAAGAAAAATAGAGGAATTTTGAGATAGATGTAGGAAAAAACCAGTGGGTTGTGTGATATGGAGCTATGAGGGACTTTGATAGGAACCCTTATTTTGTGGATTCCTTCCCTAGCTCAGGGGTGAATTACTTTTGAGATATGGAACAACAAGTCTATGGTTGGGTGGAATGTCCTTCCCAAGTAGTTGGTTGCACATGTTGGATCATGTTGTCATTGATGCCAAAGGATTGATTGATTTATGTCAAGGGATTGATTGATGCCAAAGGATTGATTGATTGATGTCAAAGGTCAAAGGGTTTATATCAAAGGAACAATGTATTGTCATAGCATATTGACGTAATATGTATTTTCCTTGATGTGAATGGATTGATGGAATCATAGTCATATGATGTCATGCATAGATGAAGATGGATCAATGGGTTGTCAATGATATATGTTGCATAGATGAAGATGGATTTATGAGTTGTCATTGATATATGTTGCATAGATGAAGATGGATTGATGTGTTGTCATTGTTGGTTTGATGCATTCATGTATTGATTTTTGGATCATGTGATCATGCATGGAATCAATGACAAAGGGACAATGTCATAGTGATATATTGTCATGGGCTATTCCAAGTTGGATTGATGTAAATATGACTCATTATTGTCTTATCATGGTTGATAAGGAGTACAAATGGATGAAATCCAAAGTGGTCCCCTTATGGTGAAAGCCCTCATGGGAAGATGCTTTGCGGTTGAGTTATCCTAGAAGTATGGTTAGAGGATCCATGCTTATATATGGAATAATGAGATGAAGATGAGTGAATTTGTCAGTGAAATTATCCTATATGGATAGTGCTTGTCATGCAATTTCTGGTGGTATGTGGAACGTCACATAACACCTCACGGTTTGAGAGTTATGGCCTTACGAAGTTGGAGGACCCTCATTTGTTAGATTGAAGCCCCAAAAGGTCAAAGAAGTCAAAGCCTTTACAAAGAATAAATTATTTAAAAGTGAAGTGACAAAATCAGAGAGGATTATTTAAATAATAAAGCGAAGTGACAAAATCAAAGAGGATTATTTAAATAATAAAGTGAAGTGACAAAGTCAAGGAGGATTATTTCAATAATAAAGTAAATGGAGAACTTTCCAATTATGGAAAGTGGTTGTAAAAAGATTAACCCTAAAATTAGGAAAATGGGTTAAGTGGTCAAGTGGCTATTGGATACATGGTCAAGTGGAAAATTGGGCAAAGTTGGACATAGGTGACTATGTGGACAAAGTGACCTAGAAGATTCTTCTAAGGAAGCTACTTGGAGAGTATAAGTAAGATGGAAGGGTCTCTTGTGAAAGAAATCTCTTGAGCATATATTGAAGATCTATTCTGAGAGAGAGAGAGTGGCTAGATGATCTCATGGACACATCAAAGTTTCCGTAAGTCTGATATATTGACGACAAAAGTTTAGGAAGTTCAGAAAACCTAGTTTTTGAAGGAGTACGCAAGCAGTAGTGCACTAGAGAGTGTACATACGCGGGCTGTAGTGAGCCAGAGCGCGTACACACATGGGTTAAATAAGGATAGAGGGCGTACAATATATGAAGTCATGGAGACTTGAGTGTAAGTTGGTGTTGTGTTCTTGAAGTCTAAAGAAGTTCCAGATCTGCATTCTATGGGCTCAGATCTGCCCTAGAAAATATGATATGGTTACATAGTTGTATTGATGAATACTCTTGCATATTGTATGGTGAATGCTTGAAGAATTCTTGGTATGGCTGTTGTGATTTGGTTTATGTTGGTTGATGGAGTGAGTAACACTCTTATGTTTCAATACTGATAAAGTTTCGATATTATATTGGTTACTTATGGTTGAGTAACATTCATATTGTATGGTTGAGTAGCATGAGTATAAGTTGTTGGAGAGTATGGATATGTTGATATTGGTTATGGTTCAGATTGGACAGTGAAAAACATAAGTGAATGTGATTGAGGGTTGCATAAGATCTGAGTTTTTCATGGAGAGAAAACCCTAGCTACTCATAATTCATACACAGGATGTAGTATAGTCAGGCCATGTACATACATGAGATGTACTACTAGTAGGGCATGTACATACATGTGTTGCACCACTGACAGGTCATGTACCTAATGACGACTTGGTATATGTTGAGGATTAATTCCTCTTCTCAGTGGGTGTTGAGTTGTGTAAGATGAGTCTTGCATTGTAGAGTTGGTTCTCTTGTGGAGTTGTAACTCTATTCAGTTGTTGCTGATAACCCAAGGATTGTAGTCCATAATAAAAAGAAAATTGTACATACATCTTGTGTTCTTTGTGTTTGTTGTGGTGATGAATTATTGATGATATATGTTGTTGATGTATGTTCACATTTAACTGGTTATAAATGACACCAATAAGTAATGAGTAAATGGTGATTGCTAACCAAGGAGTTTTGTTAAGGGAAGTTTAAAAAAGAGCCCCACACTCATTCACCCCCCCTCTAAGTGTGGTCAGTGTATCCAACAACATAAACATTTTATAAAAGATAAGTGTTTATCTATTTTCCGAGTTATTCCATGAATTTAATTGTTGTGCTTAACATTTTATATGTGAATGGTTAATTGTTGTTGTGAATGAGTTATTAGCTACATTCAAGGTCATTTAGAGTGTTGTAGATGAATTTAATTATGGGTATCATACATAAGTTTAAAATTTATTTAAATCATAGTTGGTAGGCTATAAGATTTGAATAACCAAAGAAAATTTTGTTTTTATGTGTTTTTTTGCAAGTAATGTTCCCTAGTTGAGTTAGGGGATGTTACAAAATGGTATCAGAGCTCAAGGTTCAACACTGAGCTTGTATGGGCTTGGAGCCAACATGAATTGAGCAGATTCATGGTTGCATATTTCGT
>JZKD02S1941115.1:116969-132886 GCA_000966675.3 Picea glauca
GTTGGTTTGAATTTGGCACCTAGTTCCAATCACCTTCTTCAAGCATGAAACATGAAAAACAGGATGTAGCTTCGACTGACTGGGCAGAGCTAACTGATATGCGACTTGTCCCACAGGCTTGAGAACTGTGTAAGGGCCTGTTGGCAGCCAACTCATTTTTTTTAATTGCTCTAAAAAAAGCTGCCTACACCTCTTGTCTTCCAAACGACAAATCATCGTCGCATTGTGCTTCTAGACATTTGTTTCATTTTTGCGACAATTGCAATTTGGTTTCGATTCAGTTTTCACAATTGAAAGTGTGAAAACCCTTCTATCATTGTCTGGACTGTCGTCGTCTTTTATCGATTTTTCTGAAAGACACTTGACCATTGGTTTATCACATGACTGTAAAAGATTTTTCCAAACTTATGTCCTTTGGCCTGTTCTTACCTTGATTGCGCATTTGGATTTGTTGATTAATAAGCCTTTGAGCATGAAGTTTTATTGGTTACATTTGATTCTATAAAAGTCATGATCGATTTTGGTCTTATATGCTTTTATCCTTATTTCTATGGGCTCTTGACTCATTTATTATATGAGAAATTTTGGTTACAATGTTCTAAAAGATTTGGAATGTAAACATTTGATTGCGCAAACAAAGGCATTGGTAAATTTACAAGGTAAATTTGAGAAATACCAATGGTTTGAGTTTGAGGGTGCACTGATTAAATCTTTTTGATTTCAATTTTAAATCGATGCTTGGTATATTTTTCTGAGTTGATATTACATTGAGTGATCAATAGTTTCAAACTATGTATTGGCATTGATTAAATTTAACCTTGGTGTAAAACGATTGATTGAAACGATGGATATGGTGTTGGATTGAACTGTACACTTGGCACATGAATGTAACGTTTGGTGTTGGTTCTGTTCCGGGTGAATGGCATGTTAATATGATTGAACACCTATTTGTTGGCCGATACGCATGGTATAAATGATTATGATTTTAACAACACTGTACTCAGTCATTAATACAATGCGTGGCGGTGGTAATCCCACCACCTTCGCACGCATGCAGTTAATTCCGGTCTCTTCAAGCATTGAAGCTGTCAAACCCTATCGTTTGTGACTCTGTGCATTGTTTCATTCAGTTTGAACCCTACCATGTACAGAAGCCATGGCTCCTGTCATAAGGGATGAGCCCAACGGGTGCCAAGCACTGTTGACATTTGATGGCACTTATAGCGAGCTGGAAGAATTTGGGTGGCTCACTTTTATAAGGAAATTTGATGGTTACAACATCACTGTGGCTCGACAATTTGCATTATCGTTAGATGGATGCCGAGCCAAAGTTGGAGATGTTCAGCTTGAAATCACTGAACAGTTCCTCAGCTTGGCAACCAGCCTGCCTGTCTCATGACAAAAATGGTCAAAGAGTTGCAAGGTAAACGATGTTCCATGGACTTTACTGTTCCAATCTCGCACAGTGAACTCATGCGACAGAGGTTTGCCTGCAAGGATGTTGAAACCCCGCTGGCATGATCTCCTCATGGTAATCAAGCAGTTTATTACTTGCGAGGGTAGGTACAGGTTTGTCTTTCTGTTTCACCTTCGTTTATTAATGGTTTTCATGGGTTTCGAACTAAGTATGCCTCATTATCTACACCGAAGTCTGTTCAAAATGGCTAAACGATACAAGCGTAGCCAGGCTGACACTAGCCTCTTCCATGTGGGGTTGATTAAAATGATTTTGGTTCATGAATTGGGGTTACGTCGTGATTCTTGGCATGATTTTCTCAGCCGTAATGGATTTGAAGAATCTAACTCGCCACAGGTGGATAAGCCCATGGTGACCGAGAGCAAACCTACCCTTGTGCCTTTTAGTGTTTTGTTACCCAAACCTAAGCCCGAGTCCCCTACGAGTGTGCCTATGGCTGTGACTAAACAGACCGAAGTTGCTAAGCCTACAACCAAAAATACTAGATCGAAGACTGGTGCTAATGCGAGAGGCAAGAAAAATGCAAGGTTAATCTCTCGCATGGTGAGGAATAAACCTAACCCCCCTGCCAAACCAGAGCCTATCGTGGTCAGCGAAGACTCTGACTCAGACATTGAACGTTTTCTCTCCGAAGAGTATCCTTACTCAGAATTCTTGTGTGGCAAACCTCCTCATGATTTCGTCAAGAACTTACCTCCTTGTCTGCGGGATAACCCTGACTTCCCTGGTATTGAACCACTCCATGAAACCCTCAGAGAATCATCGAAACCCTCGACTGCTCAACCTGTTGCTCCACCTTGCGATCAGTGTGGGTTATGGTTGGAGAGATACTACTTGGATTTCCCAAAATTGCAATCCAAAATTCACGAGTTGGAAAACCAAGTGGTAAAGCTCACTGGTCGGAATGCAAAAGAACAACCCAATGACAAGAAGCAAGGAACTACGGGTTCGATCCTGTTCAAAAATGTCGAGTCTGCTACTGCAATTGTCAATTCAAAATTGACATAGTCTCAGCAACTGTGATGGTATAGTTTTCACTCATTTATATTACTCTCTGTGTACATATTTCTCCTGCTCTGTTACATAAGCATGCTTCGCTGTATATAATTTCGGTTTTGGATGAATCATTTTTGTTATAGTTTAAGATTCAATTGGATTGGATTTTGATTCGTTGGATCATCGAATAGATATGACTGTCCAAATTTAATTCGATGCCCTGTTAATAAGACAAGTTGTTATATTTTTTAAAAATAGACTGTTGTTGGTATTCCGAATTTCGAATATAGTCAATGGTATAATTCGAATTGGTTATGATATGGGTTAACTGTTTCAATTTCCTTCGACCAATTTTCATAATTTTCTGTGGATACATAACCGAATCGCAACTGATTTAATTCTCATTGATTGCAACTTATTCGATCTATATATTGTTTGAATTGGATTCTGATTAAGGTTACGATATTATTTCTATAATTAACTCCGTGAAGATTTGTGTTGATTATTGCTCAGTTTATGAATCTGTAGATTTTATCGTGCCTCTGTCCATTGACTGTGTAAAGATTCTTGAGTCGATATGATTTCATCCGATTACAATGGAAGCTGTTCTCACATCGTGCTTTTAAGTAAAGGATATCAATTCATTGCTATAACTGGTCGATGACAGTTATGACTATACCTGTGAATTGTTGGAAATTCAACATACAAAGTCTATGGCTAGATTCTATGGATAAAGTTATGCCTGTTTTATCGTGACCATTTTTTCTATATTGGCAATGGATTAAACGATATGAGTCTTATGCAAATCAATAATGATTATCTTGTATCTCATGCGATTTGGTTTACCATTGATTGCATTCATGGAACAGTCTTGTTAAGATTTGATTCGATTTTATGACAATTGGGAAAACAGAGCATTCCTATTCTGTCCCGATTGTATTCTGTTCGATTTAGTTTGATTTAAAAGGATTATCTTTATTGAATCATTAGTAATTTGTCAATTATTAAAATATGATTGGATTGGATTTGATTTGATTATATATCTGGTCCTGTTTACTATTCTAGACCAGCTACAGAATCAGGAGATTCTGTAGCTAAGTCTATAGAGTCAATTTTGTTATTGTTTTCTTAATAAAACACTCCTCTAACTTGATCTTTGTGTCTATTCCAGGCAAATTCGAATTGGCAATGGATATGAGGAGCAGTTGGAAGATATCTTAAAGATTTCACTTGCATTTTTAGTTACTTAGTTTAAGGGATTTTGGGATTATTCCCAGATTGTGTAAAACTGTTTACTATTATTCACAAGGATGTTTTACCTTGTGAGAAACCTATATAAACCTATGGTTTTCTAATAAAGTTCATCCTCATTTGTGGGAGAACAAGGATATGTAATTCAGATTCAAACTGGAGCAGAATTGGTGTTTTGTCATAGCTTTTGCTTTTCAATATATCAACACTTTGTTCCTGGTTTTGTATATCATCTTGTTTATGGTTTAGTATTACTTTGTTATCTAAATCAAATGCAATTTATATAATTTCTTTACTGTTATACATATCTTGTTGCTTCCAAATAGATAAAAGACATAACAGTTGATAGTTCAATTTGTGGATCATAGCTTTGTCTTCTTCATAAATCAAACTGTAATATATAGATGTGTTGCATAATAGGTTTACCTTATTGCAAGAGTTTATAATCAGAAAATTGTTATGATATTCTTTTATGTTTTGTTTGTCCTGTATAACACTTCAAGGAGCAGCATAGATGATCATTTTCGAGAATCTTAAGGACTAAATGGTGTGAATTTCTTCCTCCAACCAGCTTAAGAAGTCAATCATACACAGGGCAGACTTGGAGCGTTTCCAGGTCAACTAGTTTAGTGTTTACTGTTTTCATTAATTAGTTTAATTTAGATATAATTAAAATTAGATTTATATTAGATTGTTTTATTTCAGTAAATTATATTAGATTGTTTAATTTCAGTATTTAATTTCCCTTTCATAAATACAAAAAATCAAAAAACATTCCTTGCTGTCTTATGGCAGTGAACAATTGAGTTTTGCAGGTTTTAATCAAATCTATAGGTTGTTTATAATGTATATTTGTGAATAAGTGATTTTGCTACTGCTAATTAGATAGTTGATTTGAGTTATTACAAGAGTTAATTAGTAGTTTATATATAATAGTTAGATTAATTGTAATTAGTTGTAGTTTATTTAGTAGTTTGTTTTGTTAGATTAGTATATTAGTTCCTCTTCTTTGTTTTATTAGTTTCTAGTTTCCTTTCTTTTAGTTAGTTTCTTGTATTTAGTTATAGTTTGATTTGTTTATTAGTTTAGTTAGATTGTTTAGCTCAGATAAATTCTCTCTTTGGTTTTCATTGAATACCTTAGAGCGGCCAACGGAGCCATTAAACTCATCAGGGTGGTCCATTCCAAATGGCTTGGGTTATTTAGACAACCCCGGACCGGTTCCACTCTCCCAGTTGACGGATGGTCATTTTCGCCCGTCAACAGGGCCATAAAATTTGGGTGCTAGCTTCTGACAATGCTCGAACTTGAGGGAAGTTTTCTTATATGGTTGCAGTCTCAGAAACACTTGATCCCCTTATGCAAATTTTCGTTCAGAGGGACCTTGATCTGCTTGCTGCTTCATTCTATTCTGTGCCATGGCCAAGTTATCTTTAAGGGTACAAAGGATATCCTCTTGGACTGTAAGTGTTTGTTCAACCGCCTGGACCTTCGAGGTACCCAGTAAGTATGAGAGAACTGAAGGTGGCTTCTGTCCATATACTGCTTCAAAAGGAGTCATGCGAGTGGTTGTATGGTATGTAGTGTTGTACCACCATTCGGCGAGAGCTAACCATTGAGCCCACTGGTGCTGTTTTTCAGAGTCAAAGCACCTCAGATATGTTTCCAAACACTTGTTGACAAATTCCGTTTGACCATCCATTTGGGGATGATAAGCTGAGCTGAGATGCAATTGTGTGCCTTGTAGCTTAAACAACTCTTTCCAAAAATTGCTTGTGAAAGTTGGGTCTCGATCGGAAACAATAGAGTGCGGCATGCCATGTAGCTTGAAGACCTAGTCCATGAAAATTTGAGCCATTGTGGATGCAGTAAATGGGTGGGGAAGAGCGCAAAAATGGGCATACTTGGAAAGGCGATCCACCACCACCATTATGACTGATTTATTCCCCGATTTGGGTAATCCTGTAATAAATTCCATAGAGATATCCTTCCAAATAGTAGGGGGAATCGGAAGCGGTTGGAGGGTGCCTGGAGATTTGACTGTTTGTCTGTTGTTGCATTGACACACCTCACATTCAGTGACAAACTTACGGATGTCCTGTTTCATACCATCCCAGAAAAAAGAACGTTTGACTCGGTCATATGTTTTGGTGAACCCTGAGTGCCCCGCTGTGGGTGTATCATGAAGCTAAAAAAGAACCATGGATTTGAGCTTGGATTGTTTACTTAAATACAAGCTGCCTTTGTATCGAATCTCATCGTGAAGCCAGGAGTACCCTAGGGGATCTGGAGCCTTGTTCTGCAGTTGCTGGATCAGATGCAAACTTTTGGGATCTTGAAGCCATTCCTGGCGCATAGCTTGGAGCCAATCGGGTACAATGAAGGAAAGAGAAAAAAAAAGATCCTTCGTCTTCATATTTCCGGGATAGTGCATCCGCCACGACATTGTCTTTTCCCTTCTTGTAAATGATCTCATAATCATATCCAAAGAGCTTGGTCACCCATTTTTGTTGTTCCTGGGAGGAAATGCGTTGTTCCAGAAAGTACTTGAGGCTTTGATGGTCTGTCTTAATTTGGAAGCGTTTCCCCAAGAGATACAGACGCCACAACTCAACGACATGCATAATCGCCAACATTTATTTTTCATAAATGGGTTTTCCTAGATTCTTTTCAGACAGTTGCTTGCTAGTGAAGGCCAAAGGTCGACCCTCTTGCATAAGGACAACACCGATTCCTTTCCCTGAGGCGTCACATTCCAACAAAAAGGACTTTGTGAAGTCAGGAAGGGCCAGAACCGGAGTGGTGCACATGGTCGTCTTCAAGGTTTGAAAATCTTGAGTAGCTGCTGGAGTCCAAGTGAAAGAGTTCTTTTTGAGGAGATCTGTGAGAGGTGCTGCAATCTTTCCGTAGTTCTTAACGAACTTGCGATAATACCCTATGAGGCCCAAAAATCCACGCAAGATTTTGAGACTCTTTGGGTGCGGCCAGTCTTGCATAGCTTCAATCTTTTTCAGGTCCACCCTGACACCATCCTTTCCCACTAGATGACCCAAGTATTCTACTTCTGAGGCACAAAAAGCACATTTGGACTGTTTCAGGAAAAATTGGTGCTGAGAGAGTAGGCAGAGAACTTGATCCACATGAGTAAGATGGTCTGTCCAGGTTTTTCTATAGATGAGGATATCATCAAAGAAAACTAAGACAAAATGAAGGAGAAAAGGGAGGAAGACATGGTTCATGAGGCTCTGGAAGGTGGAGGGGGCGTTACACAAACCAAAGGGCATGACCAAAAATTCATAGTGGCCCTCATGAGTGTGAAAGGCGGTCTTGGGAATGTCGGCCTCTTTCATACGTATCTGATGATAGTGATGCAGGAGCATCTCCCACGTCAAGTGAGCCAGCGCGGAAGTGAGAGATAGCTGGACAAGCTAGCACAAATTTTGAAATCACTTTGGGAGTTGTTGCGCGATCTTAAATGAAGTCATTAAGATGAGGCGCACTTGTATAATGTAATCGGACCTTGAGCCTTTAGCTCTTGTCCTTAGTAGGTAGGAGGCATTTAAGATAGTTAATGCAGGTAGATAGAATTTAATTCTAGATTACATTGTTTGAGAGCGCAAGAGGGAAACGAGATATAGACACCCTCATTGTGTAATGTAGCATTATTATGAAGCATTGGAGCAAGAGCATGTAGAGAGATGTGTAAGAACACCCATGTACAGATATTTGGATTAATAGGAAGAGATTGATTCAAATTCATGGTTTTGTGTTTTTCTCTGTGTATTGATGTTGAATGATATGCTCATGAATGTTTGATTTCTGTTATACATTTTCTTTATATGTTGTGTATATGATTTCATGTTTGAGTTTGAAGTCTGAAGAGAAGAAGGAATGAGTTTCAATTGTTTCTCTATCTGAGCTAGAGTTCCTGCAAGGAGTGTAGTTGAAGTTTCCGCAAGGAGTGCATTGACAGGGGGCTCAGGTAGTTTATCTTTTGTTCTCATTCACCCAAAGATGCAGTTGGGCACAAGAGTCGTGCAAGGAGTACGCAGGCCGAGCGAAGTTCAGGTTTGCAAACCCAAATGAAGGGTCGAAGGACTGTTGCTGCAGGTGTGCGCAGAGTTGAAGATTCAACACTTGGAAGTGGTTGAATGTCTGCTGCAAGGAGTGCATGCAAGATCCTCAGAAGGATTCAGAGTTGGTAGAGCTCAAGAGGTATAGGACCTCTCGGAAACCGTCGAAGAGCAACACAGGAGCTTGTTTCGTAGAGTGGTTAGAAGGTGTTGCAAGTTTGCGTGCAGATAAACAAGTTTCCATGGAGGAACACTTGGTCCTTCACATGGATCACCAAGGAAGGACGGACGGACAAAATTCTCTGAGGATATTTCGCGAAACTCCATGAGCCGTTAGATCTCACAAAGGTGTAGGGGAGATACAACGACGTATTCTTGAGAGGTTAAAAAAAACTCAGGAGGGATAGAGCCATTGATCCAAGCCAGCCAGGGCCATTGGATCACTCGCGGAATTGCCTATCAAGATTTCATGAGGGGAAGAGTCGAAGGTTGGGCAACGGGAATCACGAAATCATGAAACGTGATATCCCAACAGTCAAAGAGATAGTGTGGGGCCACAAGGGTCAGAGTGGGAGACAGGTGGCATGAGTTATTGGGGTTTCGCAGCGTGAAGTCCCGATACAATAGCATCCGGATTCACGATTTGTGAACTCCGAAATGCCGATGGAGTGAAGGACTGTTGAATAGTTAACTTGCACGTGCGTCGAGGTTTTGGCATATCGAAAGTCGAAAGTCGGTAAAGTGAGTTGTTTGATATCATTAGTGGCGAAATCGCGATAAGAAAAGTTCCAAAATAGAAGGGAAGGTCAGTGTTGACTGTCGTCGGGTCTCAGGGACTCGAGGGTACAATGCTTGACCACTGACCTTGTGAAGTTGTGAAGTCCGATCTTCCGAGTGCAGAAAGGGGATCATGTGAAAAGTTCTGTGGGTGCATATTTTCTGATAGGGAAATAGAAGAGCGTTACAGTTCTTCGGGCCGAGGAAGAAGAAAAGATCCTGAGCCGACGTAGGTCTTCCAACCTGCGGGTTGTGAGGAAGGGTGTTTGGCATCAAGTGGTATCAGAGCCTGATTCTTGTCTGTGCATTTCAGACGAGGGAGGCATAAGAGGTAAAGAGTACTCTGATGCATTGTGTCAAGTGGTATCAGAGCTTAGAAAATCTTCTTTGCTTTCTGTAGCAGGGAGAAGGAAGATTCACCATGCCGCCAAGGAGACGAGATAGACAATCACCCGATCCAGAGGAGGAAAGGGAGACGTCCAGAGGAAGGAGTAGATAGGTGCAGAATCTAGAAGTAGAAAGAGATTTGCATAACATACGTGCCAGACTTGTGGACATGGAGATAAGAAAAAAATGCACAACTGATGTAGGAGATATCAGTGAGTCCAAAAGTGAAGATGATACTGGACATGGAGAAGAAGAAGTCACAACAAAAGATTCAACCAATGAACACTTGCTTAAAGCTGTTGCAAGGATGGGTGCAAAGGCAAAGATGGACATTCCAGTTTATGAAGGAAATCTAGATGTAGAAGAGATTCTAGACTGGATTAGAGCTCTAGACACCTACTTTGACTATGAAGATGTCGAAGAGGACAAGAAGGTCAAGCATGCCGTCATGAGATTAAAAGGACATGCAACCTTGTGGTGGGATGAACTACAAGCAGACAGGCATTGCCAAGGAAAGAAGAAGATTAAGAGCTAGGACAGGATGATTGCAAAGATGAAGGCAAAATTCATTCCCAGGGATTACAAAAATTCTCTGTTCAGGAGAATGCAGAACCTGAGACAGAAGCTGATGTCAGTGAAGGAATATACTGAATAATTTTACAGGCTGAATATCAAGGCAGGTCATCGTGAAAGCAATGATGAAAAAGCAGCTAGGTATATGAATGGCTTGAGATATGAAATTCAGGTTGAGATGAGTATGTTGACCATCAGAACGGTGGAATATGCTTATCATATGGCTCTGAAAGTGGAGGAGAAGCTGAGCCAAAAGCAGAGTCAAAGAGGCCGAGGCAGAAGTCAGCCCAGAGGCAAATCAATTGCCCGGGATAAGTATCAGAAGCCCAAGGAGGACTGGAAGTTCAGGTCTGATCCTAAATACAAAAGAACTGAGAAAATGGAACCTCACAGTGAGGGAAATATGCTGAACATAGAGGACAACATACCGAGCAGAGAGGAGATTATGTTGACAAAAACACTTTTCCTCATACTAGAGGTAGAGGAAGAGGAAGAGGTGGAGTAATTAAATGCTTCACATGTGGAAAGAATGGGCACAAGTATTATGAGTGTCCAAATAAAAAGAAAGAAACTGGATAAGCTCACATTGTTGAGGCACAGAGGCAGGATGTTGAGGTAGAATACGCTGAAGGTGGAAGATCGATGATGATGCGAAAAGTCCTTTTGACACCAGAGAAAGAGGTGGAAAGTTCAGTCCAAAGGACCAGACTTTTTAGGACTACTTGCAAGACCAAGGACAGGGTATGCAAGGTCATTGTGGACAGTGGTAGCATGGACAATATCATTTCAACCGAGATGGTAGAGAAGCTGGAGCTGGAGACGGCTGAACATCCAAGTCCATATAAAGTTTCGTGGCTACAAAAGGGACATCAGGTAAATGTCACTAAACAATGTTTAGTTGAATTTAAGATGGGAGGATATAATGATAAGATCTTATGTGACGTCATTCCTATGGATGTTTTTCATCTATTGCTGGGTAGACCATGGCAATATGATAGGAATGTGATTCATGATGGGCGAATGAACACATACACCCTGGAGAATAATGGGAGGACACACATGTTGCTTCCGATAAAGGATAAGGAGGTGAATCCAGAAGTAAGAAACAATGTACTTCTCATGAGTGGGAAGGAACTCCTTACCGAGGTTAAGAAGAAGGAGGATCCACAGTTCATTGTGGTCAGAAAGCCGAGAATTGTTTTGACTAGCACAAGAATGGATGATTTACCAGAGGAGGTTCAGGAACTGTTGGAAGAGTTCGTTGACATTGTAGTGGACAAATTACCTCGTTCATTGCTATCAATCAGAAGTGTGAGTCATCATATTGATCTCATACCAGGAGCCAGATTGCCAAATAAATTCGCGTACAGATTGATGCCACAGGAGAATGAAGAAGTTAAGGGGCAAGTCCGAGATTTGTTGGACAAAGGTTTAGTCAGGGAAAGCTTGAGTCCATGTGCTGTTCCAACAGTACTCAGTCCGAAGAAAGACGGAGGCTGGAGGATGTGTGCTGACTCAAGGGCGATCAACAAGATAACCATCGGATACAGATTTCCATTGCCGAGGATGGATGATTTGATGGATTTCTTGAGTGGAGCCAAGTATTTTTCAAAGATAGATTTGAAAAGCGGTTATCATCAAATCCACATGAGAGAAGGTGATGAATGGAAGACAACATTCAAAACCAACGAAGGGTTGTATGAATGGCTTTTTATGCCATTTAGCTTAACAAATGCGCCCAGTACCTTCATGAGTTTGATGAACGAAGTCCTGAAGGAGTTCATCGGGAAATTTGTCATTGTGTATTTGGATGACATACTGGTTTTCAGTAAAACAACAGCGGAGCATCTGAAGCATTTGGCTACAGTGATGCAGAAATTGCAGCAGGAGAAGCTGTTGATAAATATGAAGAAGTCCTCATTCATGAAGACAAAACTCATTTATTTGGGGTTTGTTATTTCAGCAAATGAGTTGAGGATGGATCCAGATAAGGTGGAAGTAATCAAGAATTGGCCATCACCGAAGAGTGTATTTGAGGTGAGAAGTTTCCATGGATTGGCTAGTTTCTACCGAAAATTCATCAGGAATTTCAGTGGAATTAGTGCAGCGATGATGGATACAGTGAAGAAAAGACACAAATATTTTCACTGGATTGAAGAGGCTGAGAAGAGTTTTAATCTGTTGAAGAGGAATATTACAGAACAACCAGTTTTGTTGTTTCCATATTTCTGAAAGAAATTTCAGGTGAAATGCGATGCAAGCGGATTTGCAATCAGGGCAGTCTTGAGTCAGGAAGACAGGCTGATAGCATATTTCATCATGAAGCTGAATGAGGCAAAAGTGAAGTACTCCACTTATGATAAAGAGTTTTATGCTATTATATAGGCATTGAAGAAATGGAGGCATTAGTTGATTCCGAAAGAGTTTGTCTTGTACAGTGATAATCATGCACTGTAGTTTGTGACTCAACAGGAAAAGTTGAATCATAAACATGTCAAATGGGTTGAGTATATGCAAAATTTCACTTTTGTGATAAAACATATTTCTGGTACTGCTAACAAAGTTGCTGATGATTTGAGAAGGAAGTGTTTGCTATTACAGGAGTTCAAAGTCAAAACGTTGGGTTTTGATGATCTCAGGGACATGTATGTTGATGATCCAGATTTTAAGGAAGCGTATGAAGCAACTGAGAATCCAATTCTCAGAGATAGGAGCCAATGGATAGAGTACATGATCCAGGGAGGATTGTTGTTAAGGGGAAATCAACTGTGTATTCCGAAATGCTCCATGAGGGAGAATCTACTGAAGGAGAAACACAATGGAGGATTAGCGGGGTACTTTGGTCATGAAAAAACGTTCGCAAAGTTGAACGAATCATATTTTTGGCTGGGAATGTGAGAATACATCGAGAAATTCATGGAGAGATGCAAAATTTTCCAGCATTCGAAGGGGAGGAAGCAAAATGCAGGGTTCTATCAACCATTTCCCATACCAGAAAGCCCGTGGGATGCAATTAGCATGGATTTTGTATTGGGGTTGCCTAGAACACAAAGAGGTTGTGATTCAATCTTTGTGGTGGTGGATAGATTTTCCAATATGGCACACTTCATTCCATGTCATAAAACCAGTGATGCAACTCACATTGCGAACCTGTTTTTCAAAGAGGTCATTCGACTTCATGGGTTGCCGAGGAGTATAGTTTCGGATTGAGACACGAAATTCATAGGGCATTTTTGGAGGACCTTATGGAAAAAGATGGGAACTAACTTGAAATTTAGTTCGACTTATCATCCTCAGACAGATGGACAGACAGAAGTGGTAAACAAAATTCTGGTAGACTTGCTGAGAAGCCTGGTGACAGAAAACCACATCCAGTGGGACAATATATTACCACAGGCAGAGTTTGCGTATAATGACTCAGTGAACAGGAGCATAGGGAAAATTCCATTTCAGATTGTATATGGCATGCAGATGAGGGGAATTTCTAAACTGAGAGATTCAGAATAGACTGCGACTAGGAGCGCTAGTGCAGAATAATTTGTAGAGGCGATGAAAGAACTTCACAGCCAAGTGAAGGAGCGACTGTTGGAATCAAGTCATGAGTATAAGTGCAGGGCATACCAGCATAGAAGACAACTTCAGTTTGAGGTTGGTGATCTGGTTCTAGCACATTTAAGGAAAGAAAGGTTTCCGAGAGGAACATATAATAAGTTGAAGATGAAGAAAATGGGACCATGTAGGGTCTTGAAGAAATTTGGGACGAATGCTTATGAGATTGAATTACCCAATGGGATCGAAATTTCTCCGACATTCAATATCTTGGATTTGTACCCATATAGAGCTGGGGAAGCAGAGACTGGAGATGAGCAGCCAATGATTCAATGGACAAAGAAGATGCCAGTTGTAGAGAAGCCATAGATGGAGTGCATACTGGATAAGAGAGTAAGCAAGAGGACCAGGCGAAAGAAGTATTTTGAGTATCTGGTCAAATGGAAGAACCATCTAGTTGAAGATGCCAGTTGGGAGACTGAAGCAGAGATGTAGAAGCATGTATAGACCATGCACGAGCTCATGGACAGGAGCCCATGAAAATTTTCAAGTGAGGGAGTATGATGCAGGAGCATCTCCCACGTCAAGCGAGCCAGCGCGGAAGCGAGAGACAGCTGGACAAGCCAACACAAATTTTGAAATCACCTTGGGAGTTATTGCACAATCTTAAATGAAGTCATTAAGATGAGGCACACTTGTATAATGTAATCGGACCTTGAGCCTTTAGCTCTCGTCCTTAGTAGGTAGGAGGCATTTAAGATAGTTAATGCAGGTAGATAGAATTTAATTCTAGATTAGATTGTTTGAGAGCGCAAGAGGGAAATAAGATATAGACACCATAATTGTATAATGTAGCATTATTATGAAGCATTGGAGAAAGAGCATGCAGAGAGCTGTGTAAGAACACCCATATACAAATATTTGGATTAATAGGAAGAGATTGATTCAAATTCATGGTTTTGTGTTGTTCTCTGTGTATTGATGCTGAATGTTATGCTCATGAATGTTTGCTTCTTGTTATACATTTTCTTTATATGCTGTGTATATGATTTCACATTTGAGTTTGAAGTCTAAAGAGAAGAAGGAATGAGTTTCAATTGTTTCTCTATCTGAGCTAGAGTTCCTGCAAGGAGTGCAGTTGAAGTGTCCGCAAGGAGTGCATTGACAGGGGGCTCAGGTAGTTTAGATTTGTTCTCATTCACCCAAATGTGAAGTTGGGCACAGGAGTCGTGCAAGGAGTACGCAGGACGAGTGAAGTTTAGGGTTGCGAACCCAAACGAAGGGTCAAAGGACTACTACTGCAGATGTGTACAGAGTCGAAGATTCAACACTTGGAAGTGGTTGAATTTCTGCCGCAAGGAGTGCGTGCAAGATCCTCAAAAGGATTCAGAGTTGGTAGAGATCAGGAGGTATAGGAACTCTAGGAAACCGTCGAAGAGAAACACAGGAGCTTGTGACGTAGAGTGGTTAGAAGGTGTTGCAAGTTTGCGTGCAGATAGACAAGTTTCCACAGAGTAACACTTGGTCCTTCGTAGGGATCACCAAGGAAGGACGGACGAACAAAATTCTCTGAGGAGATTTCATGAAAATCCGTGAGCTGTTAGATCTCAGAAAGGTGTAGGGGAGATACAACGACATATTCTCGAGAGGTTAAAAAAAACTTAGGAGGGATAGCATCGTTGATCCAAGCCAGCCAGGGCCGTTGGATCACTCGCAGAATCGCCTATCGATATTTCTTGAGGGGAAGAGTCGAAGGTTGGGCAACGGGAATCGCAAAATCATGAAACGCGATATCCCAATAGTCAAAGAGATAGTGTGGGGCCACAAGGGTCAGAGTGGGAGACAGGTGGCATGAGTTATCAGGGTTTCGCAGTGAGAAGTCCCGATACAATAGCATCCGGATTCGTGATATTGTGAACTCTAAAATGTTGATGGAGTGAAGGACTGTTGAATAGTTAACTCGCACGTGCATCGAGGTTTCGACATATCGGAAGTCGAGAGTCGGTAAAGTGAGTTGTTTGATATCGCGAGTGGCGAAATCGCGATAAGAAAAGTTCCCAAATAGAAGGGAAGGTCAGCATTGAGTGTCGTCGGGTCTCGGGGACTCGAGGGTACAGTGCTCGACCACTGACCTCGTGAAGTCGTGAAGTCCGATCCTCTGAGTGCAGAAAGGGGATTGCGTGAAAAGTTTTGTGGGTGCAAATTTCCCGACAGGGAAATAGAAGAGCGTTACAGTTCTTTGGGCCGAAGAAGAAGAAAATATCCTGAGCTGACGTAGGCCTTCCGACCTTAGGGTTGTGGGGAAGGGCGTTTGGCATCAGATGGCCCGAGCGAAGATCAAGTTTGGTAAAGAATTGGGCACCACTCAATTCATCCAGGAGGTCATCAATGACAGAAATGGGAAATTTGTCTTTGATGGTTAGTTTGTTGAGAGAACGAAAGTCAGGACACATTCTCCAAGAACCTTATTTCTTTAGTACCATGATGACCGGAGAGGAGTAAGGGCTCGTACTAGGACGAATGACACTGGCAATAAGGAGCTCCTGGACCATTTTTTCAATTTCATTTTTTTGTGCAAAGGGGTGGCGATATGGATGTATATTGGGGGGAAGGCTTCCTAGGACAAGGGGAATGGAATGCTCATGGACACTGCGGGAAGGAGGGGGTCCTTGGGGAGTGGAAAATACCGTTTGATGTTTAGAAAGGAGGGCTTGGAGGGCTTGGGGCACTGGTGGGGTCTCTTTGGATCGTATGGCATGGAGTTGGGCAATGATGCTAGAATGACCTTTTTTAGAAGTTTTTCCATGCGATGAGAACTGATGACCTCAGGTGAA
>JZKD02S1941115.1:158322-178313 GCA_000966675.3 Picea glauca
ATATTATATTAGTAATGTTATTTTATTTATGTCGGCTTTAGGCCATTAGTTGTAATTATACCTCCTAGTCTCCTATATATACCAATGAGACATTTTCATTTTGAATCATATTGTAATTGTACACTTATGTGGGCATAAGGAGGTTCCCCCTTCGAAGAAGCTTATTATCTAAATTTATCTCTATTTCAAGGCGTTGAGTACTTATTTTGAGGTTTTTCTATGCTATATTGATATTTGGTTCTTAACACAAATGGACACTAGCATCCATTTGAGAATTTTCTAACTATCCAAAAAGAGAGAAGGAGTGATGGGTGTTCTATATGTACTAAAAAAAACACTAAAAACCCTCAATTAAATTTTCAACCCGGGGTAAGTAAAATTAGATTTGTAGCACTATATATGCCAAGGAAGAAAGGCTAGAGGTATTATAGTCTAATTAAGGAAATGGGCTATCTGAGAACTAATCTATCCAAGCAAAGGTTATTAATGATCAAAACCTTTCAAGGAATTTAAACTATTTACCCTAAGTAACTTTTGAACAATGGATCGATGGATTGTCCTACGAAAGCAGATGAAAATCCTACTTAAAGCAAACTAATTTAATCATAACAATAAGAAAAAGAAAACTATCTAATTAATCTAGTTAATGAGCAATAACAACGACAAACTAATTTTATTAACCTATTCAAATTCAATAAGTAACAACAAGCAAGCAATTAAACAAGCACACAACTACCCTATTAAAGCAAGTAAACAAGCAAGCAACTACCCTATTCAAACTAAACTATGGAAACATATTCAACAAGTAAACTAATAAGCAATCAAATAACTAACCTATGGTAACTTCTACAACAAGTAAACTAATCAAAATTACTCAACAAGTAACTAATCAAACTAATAAGCAAGTGAACTCTATTCTTAAGTTAAACTTCATAATTACTTCTAATTTACAAAAGGAAATCTTAATCTACTAAATTGAAAGAATCATGACAATAAAGGTAATAAACAACTACTCTTTAGTCTACAATAAGAAAACTATTCTTTAATCTACCAAATCAAGAGAACTATCCTCTAATCTATAAAAGCAGGAAAACTCAAATATAGTGTTGATGGCATTTAACAATTAGCGATAACTCAAGAGGGATAAACTCAATATTAACTTCTATAGCAAAGTGAAAGGTATGAATTAGGCAATCTAGTGAGAACTTAGCCATTATAGAAGGAACATCAACTACCCTACAAATCCATGTGATTCCTCAATTCATGCATTAATAATCAACAATATCGAAATACTATTCTATTAAATTCAAATGCATTCTATGCTAGTGTAAACAAATTCATACTACTTAGAGATTCATAACTGAAAACTAAACACAATAATCAAACTTCGAATTAAAATTGCAACCTAGATCTAGAATGGAAATTGCATAAAGTAAATTAAACTAATCCTATTTTAAGAATTTAAATTGCAAATGGAAATACTCTTAAAAACATAACTCAAATACTATTTCTATTTCAGCATATGACAATATAAGCAAACTAATAACTAATTGAACAAACTAGATAAGCAAATTAGAAACTAAAATCAAAACTAACAACTAATCATCCATCAAAACCTTGCCAAAGAAACCAAGAACTAAATACCATGTTTTAACTTTGTTTTAAATTCTATTTCAGCATATAGAAAATATAACTATAATATAATCACACACAGGGTTAGTATCTAAGCTTGAAATCTATCTCCTATCAATTAAAAATACATGGCATAGTTACACTATCCTTCATAAATAACCTACAAAAGAAACTGAAGAAATTAAACTATGAACAACAATTTACACAGTAAATAAAAATAATAAAACTCATGTACAAAAAATAAAAGAAATGACAACTACACTACGTGAATTCACAAGATAATTGATTGAATATTCACCCAAACCACTGGTGGGCCTCCCAGAAGGTCGTGGCCACTCCTCAACAATGAATCCTGAGCTCAAGCAACACGATTTCAACATTTGAAATTAAAAAACACAATTTTACACAGTTTAAAGAAAAATGTCCCGAAATGACAAAACAAATCTTAACTATCCTTTGCTATTTGTATGACCACTGCTATGGTATTTATAGAGTTTACAAGATGAGAGATCGACCATTGGAAGGGTCTATCTCCTCTAAAAACAATAAATTACAATTAATGCCTCTTAACCGCCGGTGACTTCTAGAAACAAAGCGAGCCAATAAACACCCAACATAACAACCCAATCCAAGTTGTCAGAAGCTTAGTAGTTGGAGGCCATGAGCACAAGGAAAACTCATGTCATCGATTTTCCCATCAGTGGCTGCCAATATGATAACCGCCAACGCGCCCATGGTTTTAGTGCAGGACGGAGTGCCAGATGGAGTGCCAGATGTAGTGCCAGATGGAGTACCGGATGGAGTGCCGGATGCAAAATCGACCTGTGATTTTTCCCTGTGACATACAAAACATGAATTAGCTTCTTGGAATCATTAAAACATGATGAATTATACTCAAACCCATCATAAAACATCAATCATATGTACCTGGTATGAGATATGGTGATTTGATACAAAAATACTTCAAAACTCTTCAAAATAGGAAAATGCACATATAATATTTTCCAAAAAAGATCTAATCATTATCATTGAATTAACCATATCACGGGCCCAACATTACCCCCACACCTAAGAGTTTGTAGGTCCCACTGCAAACAAAAAGGAATTGCCCCACATGACTAAGCTTGTTGAGAAGGATTAGCTTTAGAAGCTTCTCCTTCTTTCCGTGAAGATTTTGTCTTGTGCCTCTTATGTTGCTTCAATTGTGCCCTGAGGTTGCGATTTTTTTTAGTGATATCGTCAACCAACCATTGAAGGGAATTAACCTTTTCTTGGAGGATTGCATTGTCATGGTGAAGATGTGTGTCCAAAGTCTTCCTTTCTTTCAATTGTTGCAGTAGCTGCTCATTTTTCTGTTGTATATTTTCAATGGTTGGAGCAAGATCAGATATCTCGGAGGAGGGATTAGATCCCTTAAAAGATGTAGAATGTCTATCGGTCTTAGGATCTGAAATAGGCATCGTTGAAGTAGGATTAATAGGGGGTTGGTAAGGAGAAGTAGGTTCAGATTTTGTCTTTCTATGAGGCTTCAATTCTTCCGTGGACACTTCCCTAAGTATTTAGTGAGGGATTTCGATATCGAAGGACACTTGGATAGGGTCCGAAGTGGTTGAGGGTTTTGCATAAGGTTTTCTTCTTGGATTGTGGGTACTTTTTCGAAGAACTCCTCTATGAAATCAATTATCTCCTCTCCTATTTGTGGGGAATGCAGGAAATTCTTGTTGAATTACTTCTTGTATCTTTTTGGGTGTAGGATCAAGAGATGTTGAAGGCATCCGGGGGTTAGCAATAGGCTTCTTGGTCTTTTTTCTCGATGAGGTTGCAGGGGTTTCAACAAGTTTCTTGGATTTTTGTTCTGGTAAAGAAATGGCTTGTGCAGGAGGGTTTGGAGTCCTCTAAGAATTGGGTTGGGATGGGGAAATAGTCCTTAGATCAAGTGTCTTTCTACCAGTCTTGATTGTCAAGTGAGGGTTTGCAAATTGATAAATGAATTCATCCCAAGTTTTCCCTTGTTTCTCCAATTCGTCTAATACAAGTAGTTTGATAAGGCCGTGGTGAAATAGGATGTTATGGGGGTTGGTTACATTCTTTCTCACTTGGAAATACATATTATCGAGACTCTTTAAGAAGTAGAAGGGAAAATTCAATGGTTTATTGAACTGAAAGTGAGATAACAATCGAAAGTGACAGGCTTTAGAGGTGGAATATCTACCTTCACATGTGATCAAAATGGTGATGACTATGCGATGGTTAATTATCTCCTCTTTTATCCACTCCTTGGATTATCCATTAGTTCCATAGATGTTCTAAAATTCTGGTTTGAAAACCCTGTTATAGCTTGATCGTGGCAACTGGTGGTTTTTAAACCATCTATCCCCCACTCTTGGAAGCTTTGTGGCTACGACTATGGATTCCTCCAAGACCCCAAAGGTGAGGGACCCCACGCGTGTTGTATTTCCATCAAAACCAAGGGTGAATTGCATTTAAATTCCATTGTCGTGGCCTTGCAAGTGGGACAAAAATGACCCCTAGCCTGCGCGAAGGAACACTTCCTTGCACTGTGTGAACTCAAGGATAGTGAAGAAGTCAACATAGGAGGATGGCTCATATCGCTTGGGCATGATGACAGTGTGGGAAAGATGGAAATAGGGAGCAATTCATAGATTATAGGTGCAATCGGGCCAAGGGAGGGCACGATTTAAATAGAGGCCAAGCACAATTAGGTAGGGGTCGAGCGTAATGTGGACAAATGTGAACGAAATGAGCAGACAACGAATGTGTTTTAGAGATCAGAGGCAAATGAAATAAGTAGAGGGTGAGTGTGAGGAATAAATGGGATAACCAATTCTTTTTTTGAGTGCACCTAGGGTCCAGGAACGATTACACTCATGCACGCACAAGTTTCCATGTGTGAGCGTTGATTTCAAATTTTAAGGAATGTTGTGGGAGGCGATTGTAATGATGAAGAGGTTAGATCAATGTCCAGGTCTTTGACTTGGACATTTGATCATGAAAATGTCTAAGTTGACATCATTCACTCTTAATTTCCATGAACTAATTCAAATAAATGCCATTGATTCCTAGTTACTTGAAATTGTGGACAGTTACTGGTATATAATTTCATATGGCACTTCATCCGGCACCTCATATGACACTCCATATGGAACCTCTATGTGAAATGCATTTTTACCTCCTGTAATGGATAGCCTATAGTATTGGAATGGTTTTGACATTCACAGTGATTAGGAGCAGAGGCAGAGTGTTCCATTATTATTTATTTTTCCACCATGCTTACTCAATCCACTCGCATAAGACATGTAATTTCAATTATGCAATGATACTGCTCAGTTTCAAATGTAGTTTGATACTGCTAAGTCCAAAGAAAATCAACATCCTTTATTAACAATCCAAACATGGGTGCAAAAATCTTTGTGAAATTTTCAATAAACCATCGGTAGTATCCGACATGTCCAAGAAAGATTCTCACCTCTTTCTGAGTCTTTAGGGGTGGAAGTATAACTATGACCTCAATCTTTGAAGGATCGACTTTAATAACTTCAGATGAAACGTGATGTCCCATAACCACTCCTTCAGTCAACAACATTTTACATTTTTCATGACTTAGAGATAGGTTCATTTCTTGGCATCTGATAAGGACTTTTTCTAAGTTATCTAAGAATTCCTGGTAAGTGCTTCCATAAACTGTGAAGTCATCCATGTAAACCTCCATACAATCATGAATAAGATCATCAAATATTCCTAGTACTTCTCATTGAAATGTGGCAGGAGAATTACTCAATCCAAATGGCGAGACCCTACAGGCATAGGTGCCCCAAGGACAAGTAAAGGTAGTATTTTCCTGATCCTCAACTGTTATGATAATTTGATTGTACCCGCTCTATCCATCTAAAAAGGAGATATATTTCTTTCCAAACAGGGTATCCAAAACTTGGTCGATGAAAGGAAGAGGAAAGTAATCCTTTAGAGTGGTTTTGTTGAGTTCCCGAAAATCAACACAAATTCTCCATTTCCTGGTCACTTTCTTTGGAACCACTACAAGCAGGGATACCCACTTATTGTCGGAGATGGGATAAATAAATCTGAAATTTGATAAATTTTGGATATCATCCTTTACTATATCTTTGAGTTTTGGGTTCATCCTTCTCTGGGGTTGCCTAACATGTGTTACTTCCCCCTGGGTATATATGTGATGGATACATGTTTCAGGGTGTATACCCTTCATGTCAGTGTATTCCCAGGCAAATTCCCCTGATTTCTCTTTAAGGACACTTACTAATTGTTTTTTTTGGTCAGCATCTAGCCCAGAGTTTATATGTAGAAAATTTCCTCGGCTAATCTTGTATGGCATGGTATAAGACATGGAAGACTCATCTATCTCAAAGTTAAAACATTTCAATGGAAAAATGGATGGGTCCAATTGTTCTTGAAATTCTTCCCCAAACATGTACTCGAATTGGGGAAACAATTGTGGAAATTCAACACACGCGATAGCATAAATGAACTGGTTTAGCACATTTTCTGTTGTGTGCTCCTGAAGTGCCCGGGCATAGTCACTTGGAAATACAGGTTCTTCCCAGTCCTCATTCTCATATGGACATTCAAGCCACCATAGATTCTCCATTATAGGTTGAGTTGGAGGGTATATGGTGAGATTTAGGATAGAGAGTCCATTTGATATGGGCATTTCTCCCTCTCTACAACCAATAAATGCATTGGTTGTGGCTAACCAAGGTCTTCCCAAAATGACGGGATGGCCTTTGGTAGGATCCTTTGAGTGGATGACAAGAAAATCTAATGGGTACTCCCATGAGGCTAAAGTAACTATGATATCATCCAAAATTTCTTTAGGTATAACCCTGGTCTTATCTGCTAATTCCAAAATAGTTGGGGTAGGCTTAAGAAGATGTTTTAACTGTAATTTCTCTAAGGTAGTAGCGTTCATAACATTGATGGTTGCCCCTAGGTCTATGAGGGTGTTCCCAATGGAAACCTTATTAATGGTTATGGTCACTATAGGGTTTCCTGGGTTCCCATATTTTTCTATCTTAGGATGCTTTGATATGTACTCAGAAAGTTCTCCTATCAAATGTACCATTGGAGAATCCTTCTACTTCCTACCTAGCTTCTTAATACACAATTATTTGACTACCTTACTATAGATTGGAATATCCTTAATGGCTTGTAGCAAGGGAATCTTGAAACAAATATTATTCAATTCATTCAAGATGTCAAATTCTGGTTGGGTGGTAGGTTTCTCTATTACTAATCTTTCTGGATAAGGAGGGGCCTTCGTAATTTGTGAAGGTTCATTTTGGGGAATCTTGGGTTCTTCGTCCTTAGGAATAATAAAATCTTCACACCTAGTGTCATCCATAGCTTGTTTGGGGTTTTTCTCATCTTCTTCTTCCTGGATGAATACTGAAGGTCTCTGCCTATCCAAAAATTTTCTTGACCTTAGTTGAATCTCCTGTAGTGGAACATGAGTAATAACATATGTCGGGAAGGCCTACATCTTAACATTGTGAAGATGTTGAGTGGGCTTGTTATTGGGATTGGGCACTGGTTGTGTTGGTAATAATGCCAATCTTGGGGAGCTTGCATTCTAATATTGTTAAGGCTATTGTTGTGGAATAGGAGGTAAAGGTGGTGGAACAAAACCTGGCAGAAGTTGCAGAGTGTTCGATGGAAGCTGAGGGTAAGGATGGTTGGGCATAGAGACATGTGGAGCTTGAGGGTTCCCTTGGTTATGTCCTCCTTTGCATCCTTGAAGCCAAGGATTTTGGTACTATGTAGACAAGTTCTTCCATATTGGTGAGCTCCACTATTGTGGTTGTTGATAATAGGGTGGAAATTGAGATTGTGGATTTGGGTATGTAGGCTAGTTCCTAGGCTGCCATGGCCTCCTAGGTGCATAAGATTATTCCCCAGGATTCCCACTCCTATATATGGATAACAAACTGGGAAATGATGGACATTTTTCAGTTGAGAGGTCCTTCGTGCAAAAGCCGCAAACTGAAATGTTATCTAATGGGCATTCCCTTGAGGAATGCTTCCTCCTGCATCTTGGACAGTATATGCTCATTACTGCATTTTCCTCCTTTTGTTTCTTTTAATCTTTAGGGTGTCCAATTGGGAACCTATTGTACTTAAGATATCTATTTTAAAGTTCTCTAAAAGTTTCCCTATCTCTGCTCTCGTGATACCACCTGAACTAACTGGTTTTAAGTTTCTACTGTAAGGATCTCAAGCATTCTTTCCTATTTTAGCTCTACTCCTCAAGTAATTCTTACACATTTCACATATTTCGACAAATATTTTATGAGATATGTCCCCTGATGCAATCAGGTTAAGCATATCTAGGTGTTCTTCTGAAATTTCCTTAAGGAAAAGAGCCCTAACTTCATCCTCTAGGAGGTCATGGTATTTTGACTTCTGGGAGATGTACGCAAACCATTCCATATAATCTTCGAGATTCTAGTCTTCTAATTGTTGTATTTTGAAAATATCATTACGAGACTCTTTGGTCTTGTGGTAATCTTGTTACTTTTTAAGAAATATATCTTTCATGACTTCCCAAGACCTAATACTGGATTCTCCCAACCCCATGAACTATCTTAGTGCAGAGTCCTTGAGGGTAGAAGCAAAGAGTTTTAGTTTCTGGTCATCTTGTAAGTAGTTGTAGCTCCTACACAATATGTCGAATTCAAATAGGAAGGTATCCGGATATTCACTACTTTTACCATAAAATGTGGGTAGTGTTGAGAGAGGAATATTTTTCGTATTGACATTTGGGGTGGTGTCCAAAATTGGAAACACAAAAGTAGTTTTGGTTTGGTTTCCATCTTCTTCTTCCCCCCCGTGTCTTACATTGTTATGATCCCCTTGATCATCCATACTGGTTTGGTTTCCAAAAAGAGAGTACCTAGATGGTTTTATCCTTGAAGAGAACAGGGTATTCCTCTGATGGAAAGGTCTTCCTACTGCTTGTTTATCTGGGACTCTACTCGAGCCGGTTGAGATTATTGGTGCCAAAGTTTTTGTGTCAATTTGAGAGACAATTATGTTCGTTGAAATACCAAACAAAGTATTCACCTATTCAGGGTCTATGATGTCTTCAAAGTTAGGATCTCCTGATGGTGATAGAAAACAAAGTTTGTATTGTTTGGTTCTACAGAAGGTTTGAATGGTCTTGCCTCTTGTCCCACTACTACTGATGCTTCGATTTTCTGTTTTATAGTGCTCCTTGTCTTAGTCTCTTCATACACAACTTTAGCTCTTTGGGTTGAGTTGGCTCATGTTTTCTGGTATCGGTCTGTGGAGTTTATAAGTGGAACATTCCTTCCCCCAAAAAGATCGGAAGGAACCTTGGTTGAAAGGTCTGATTTAGATTTAATGTATCTACCTTTTGGGTCTCTAGTTCTGTTCATGAAAGCAAACAAAAATAAAAATAAAAACTACCATTGGGTTTAGGGAGCCTGCAATAGCAAATGTGCAGGTTCTTACCTCTCGTCTTAAAGTTCCCCTGCCACCAATCTAATGCTAAGGTTTAAAAATGATCTATATCCTAACTATTTCCTACCTTAATATAATTCCCTGACAATGGTGCAAAAAATAATGGGTGCTCTATATGCACTGAAAAAAAAAACACTAAAAACCCTCAATTAAATTGTCAACCCAGGGTAAGTAAACTTAGAGTTGTAGCACTATATGTGCTAAGGCAGAAAGGCTAGAGGTAGTATAGTCTAACTAAGGAAATAGGTTATCTGAGAACTAATCTATTCAAGCAAAGACTATTAATGATCAAACCCTTTCAAGGAATTCAAACTATTTACCCTAAGTAACTTTTGAACATTGGATCGATGGATTGTCCTAAGAAAGAAGATGAAACTCCTACTTAAAGAAAACTAACTTAATCATTACAATAAGCAAAATAAAACTATCTAATTAATATATTTAATGAGCAATAACAACAACAAACTAATTTGATTAACCTATTCAAATTCAATAAGCAACATCAACAAGAAATTAAACAAGCAAACAACTACCCTATTCAAACTAAACTATGGAAACATATTCAACAAGTAAACTAATCAAAATTACTCAACAAGTAACTAATTAAACTAATAAGCAAGTGAACTCTATTCTTAAGTTAAACTTCATAATTACTTCCAATTTACAAAAGGAAATCTTAATCTACTAAATTGAAAGAATCATGACAATAAAGGTAATCAACAACTACTCTTTAATCTACAATAAGAAAACTATTCTTTAATCTACCCTAAGTAACTTTTGACCCTTGGATTGATGGATTGTCCTAAGAAAGCAGATAAAAATCCTACTTAAAGAAAATTAACTTAATCATTACAATAAGCAAAAGCAAACTATCTAATTAATCTACTTAATGAGCAACAACAACAACAAACTAATTTGATTAACCTATTCAAATTCAATAAGCAACAACAAGCAAGCAATTAAACAAGCAGACAACTACCCTATTAAAGCAAGTAAACAAGCAAGCAACTACCCTATTCAAACTTAACTATGGAAACATATTCAACACGTAAACTAATAAGCAATCAAATAACTAACCAACAAGTAAACTAATCAAAATTACTCAAGTAACTAATCAAACTAATAAGCAAGTGAACTCTATTCTTAAGTTAAACTTCAAAATCACTTCTAATTTACAAAAGGAAATCTTAATATACTAAATTGAAAACATCATGACAATAAAGGTAATCAATAACTACTCTTTAGTCTACAATAAGAAAACTATTCTTTAATCTACCAAAGCAAGAAAACTATCCTCTAATCTATAAAAGTAAGAAAACTCAAATATAGTGTTGATGGTTATGTCTTCGGTGTCTCATGATATCACGACGACATTTAACAATTAATGATAAATCAAGAGGGATAAACTCAATATTAACTTCTATAGAAAAGTGAAAGGTATGAATTAGGCAATCTAGTGAGTACTTATCCATTATAGAAGAAACATCAACTACCCTGCAAATCCATGTGATTCCTCAATTCATGCATTAATCATCAACAATATGGAAATACTATTCTATTAAATTCAAACTCATTCTATGCTAGTGTAAGAAAATTCATACTACTTAGAGATTCATAACTGAAAACTAAACTCAATAATCAAACTTCGAATTAAAATTGCAACCTAGATCTAGAATGGAAATTGCATAAAGTAAATTAAACTAATCTGATTTTAACAATTTTAATTGCAAATGGAAATACTCTTAAAAACATAACTCAAATCCTATTTCTATTTCAGCATATGACAAGATAAGAAAACTGAGAACTAATTGAACAAACTAGATACGGAAATTAGGAACTAAAATCAAAACTAACAACAATCATCCATCGAAACCTTGCCAAAGAAACCATGAACTAAATACCTTGTTTTAACTCCGTTTTAAATTCTATTTCAGCATATAGAAAATCTAACTATTATCTAATTACACACAGGGGTTAGTATCTAATCTTGCAAGCTATCTCCTATCAATTAAAAATACATGGCATAATTACACTATCCTTCATAAATAACCTGCAAAATAAACTGAAGGAATTAAACTATGAACAATTTACACAATAAATAAAAATAATAAAACTTATGTACAAAAAATAAAAGAAATGACAACTACACTATGTGAATTCAAAAGCTAATTGATTGAATATTCACCCAAAACACTGGTGGGCCCCCCAGTAGGTCGTGGCTACTCCTCAACAATGAATCATGAGCTCAAGAAACACGATTTTAGCATTTGAAATTAAAAAACATAGTTTTACACAGTTTTACACAGTTTAGAGAAAAATGTCTTGAAATGACAAAACAAAGATTAACTATCATTTTCTAATTGTCTGACCACTGCTGTGGTATTTATAGAGTTTACAAGCTAAGAGGTCGACCATTGGAAGGGTCGGCCTCCTCTAAAAACAGTAAATTACAATTAATGCGTCTTAACCGTCGGTGGCTTCTAGAAACAACACAAGCCAATACATACCCAACATAACAACCCAATCCAAGTTGTCAAAATCTCAGTAGTTCGAGGCCACGAGCATAGGGAAAATCCATGTCGCCAATTTTCCCATCACTAGCCATCGATATGATAACTGCCAACTTGCCCATGGTTTTAGTGCAAGACAAAGTGTCGGACGGAGTGTCAGATGGAGTACCAGATGCAGTATCAGATGGAGTACCGGACGGAGTGTCAGATGCAAAAATGACCTGGGATTTTCCCTGTGACACACAGAACACAAATTAGCTTCTTGGAATCATTAAAAGATGATGAATTAGAATTAAAACCATCATGAAACATCAATCATACGTACCTGGTATGAGCTATGGCAATTTTATACAAAAATCCTTCAAAACTCTTCAAAATAGGAAAATGCACATATAATATTTTCCAAAAAGGATCTAATCATTATCATTAAATTAACCATATCACAGGCCCAACAAGGAGAAAAATATGATCGTACCTATTTATGATGTTTGTCTTCACAGCTCCAATGTGATCTTGATGTTCAAACTCTTTCACATAGCTTGATACCTACAAAAATATGAACAACAAAGAGACACAAGGAAAATCCTACTCTAGCATATTGTATTAAACAAATTCATCTAAAATAGAGAAGCATATGTAAGATACACAAACTAGAAGGGAATAGTCCAAGTGTATTTATGAGAACTTGAAAGAGACACTTACAATCATGCATGATGTTGCAACAAATTCTCCAAATCCTCCTCGACCAACCCCTTGCTTGAAATATCCACGATCAAAATGACAATACTTTTGTTGATTATTTTCCTCCATGTTCACCATGAGAATTCCTTCCTTTAGAGGCTTTGAGAGGCTTAAGCACCTTGGTTAAATTTGGGATAATTTGAGGATATGATTCCATTAGTTGTGGCATCTCCCTTAGATGTATCCTAAAGCTTAGATTCGAGCCAAACCAACTCAAATCATCCCTAGTTTTCCTTAAAGAAAGGGAGGATTTCTTCACATGATTTTCTCAACCAATCAGCACTCCTTCATAACGGGTCACAGAGAACTGCAACTCTCCCTACAATATGGACAGAGATCACTAGCACTCCTTGCATATGAGCAGGGGAGCGTTGATATTCCAAAAAATTGTCAAGATGACCAATTCTCATAGAAAAACACTTATATTTTGTCTGTGGCTTCTCCTTCCAACATGTTCAAGAGGATGTATCAAGTGTTTCCATTGTGTCATTCGCAATGATACATATGCAGAATGAAAATGTGACATTTACGACACTTGTGAAAAAAGTGCAACATTTGTGACAATGATAATGTGACATTATCGAAGTGAGGAATTTTGACGTGTAACATATTGGCCAACTTTGAGAAACTATGGGTTACTCAAATACTTCAAGCTCCAAAATATGAGAAAGGAGGTACTATTGCTTGATTATTTTATTGGTCTATGGGATGATGTTGAGTAAGAGTTTTGCATCAGGCCGCACATGCTTGAAATCAAGCTAGATGATGTATATTTTCTCACGGGGATCTCGAGGAGGGGGGCACCCATCCTCTTGTTTGGACACTGGGAAACGCCTCAACCAACCAAGGCATATGTTGTTGAGAATTTCATACTAGGATCATGGCTGGTGGGTGGCCGAATTGTGATAAAATATGTAAGAGACTTGGCACTTCGATAGATTTTTTTCACCATCGCCAAATTGGAGGGTAGTATTAGTGCTCACTTGGCCTTGAAATCATAGATCTTTTATTCCCTACAATGTTTAGAGCCCAGATTGTTTAAGTGGAGTGGAGGGTTCCTTAGGAATGTCAAGGAACAAATATCCAAGTGCAGGATTGGCAGACATAAGCAGTTTGGGTAAGGCTCTTTTCTATTTTCTTTTTTCTTAGAGCAGGTTCCTCATATGCAGCCCCATGTTGCATTGGTAGCACATCTTGTGGACAATTTGGTGACGATTAACAAAATTTGTCGGTCCTGCGCTTGGATATTTGTTCCTTGAAATTTATAAAGAACCCTACACTCCAGTTGAACAATCTGGGCTCTAAACATTGTAGGACATATGATATCTATGATTTCAAGGCCAAATGAGCACTAGTACTACCCGCAAATTAATTTTGTGATGGCGAAAAAAATCGATCGAAGTGCCGAGTCTCTTACATATTTTATCAAAATTCGGCCACCCACCAACCATGATCCGCATATGAAATGCTTGACAACATATGCCTCGGTTGGTTGAGGAGTTTCCCATTGTCTGGACAAGAGGATGGGTGCCCCCCTCCTCGAGAGCCCCATGAGAAAATATACATCATCTAGATCGATTTCAAGCATGCGTGGCTTGATGCGACACACTTGCTCATCATCGTCCCACAGGAAAATCAAATACTCAAGCAGTGGTACTTACTTTCTCATATTTTGGAGCTTGAACTATTTGAGTAACCCACAGTTTCGTAAAGATGCCTAATTTGTTACACGTCAAAATTCCTCACTTTGATAATGTCACATTCTCATTGTCGCAAGTGTCACACTTTTGTCACAAGTGTCGGAAATGTCACATTTTCATTTTTCATATGTTGCATTGCGAACGACACCATGGAAACACTTGATACATCCTCTAGAACATGTTGGAAAGACAAGCCACAAACGAAACAAAGTGTTTTTCTATGAGAATTGGTCATCTTGACAAAATTTTGGAATATCAATGCTCCCCTGCTCATATGCAGGGAGCACTAGCACTTTTTGTCCATCTAGAAGGGAGTGTTACAACACTCTGTGGCCCATTTTGAAGGAGCATCGATTGGTTGAGAAAATCATGGGAAGAAATACCCCTTTTCTCTAAGGACATCTAGAGATGATTCCAGTTGGTTTGGCTTGAATCTAATATTTAGGTTGCATCTAAGGGAGATTCCACAACTGATGGAGTCATATCCTCAACTGATCCCATATTTAACCAAGGTGGTTGAGCCTCTCAAAGCCTATAAAGGAAGGCATTCTCATGGTGAACATGGAGGAAAATAATCAACAAAAGTATTGTTATTTTGATCGTGGATCTTTCGAGCAAGGGGTTGGACGAGGAGGATTTGGAGAAGTTATTGTAACACCATCCATGATTCTAATTGTCTCTTTCAATTTCTCATCAATACACTTGGCCTATTCCCTTCTAGTTTGTGTATCTTATATATGCTTGTATATTTTATATGAATTTATTTAATCCAATATGCTAGAGTAGGATTTTCGTTGTGTCTCTTTGTTGTCTATATTTTTGCAGGTATCAAGATATGTGAAAGAGTTTGAACATCAAGCTCACATTGGAGCAGTGAGGAAAAACATCAAAAATAGGTACAATCACGTTTTTCTCCTTCTCTCTTTTTGGCTAGTTAGAAAAATCTCAAAGGGATGTTAGTGTCAATTTGTATCTTTATGTCTTGGTATTAGGGGTCTAGAATCCAAGGGGATATTCACTTGTCCGCAGGGGAATTTTCCTATAACAGAAATTAGGGGGGTAAATAGTTTTTCCTTCTCAATATAATCAAATGACCTATCCTCCCACGAGCTATATTAATTATAACCCCCAGGGACAAATGATTTTCTCTTCTCCTTTCATGAACGTTCCTCGACAGATGAATCCTATTGTGCTGGTCAATAACATCACTACACAGGAGGGCCTACTAGCTACAACTATCCATATCAACCACTTTATGGCCCTATTGGTGTCCCCATGCCACACCAATATCATCCTCAGGTCAATCGACATCTACCATTCCTAGCCACGCTAGATCTACCATATTTATCACATTTGAAAAATGATCCCATATTACACTCTCCTTTCTGGCTAATAATTCCTGCTAAGTTATCTTCTGACATCCTAAAATTTGAGAGTAAACTTGGTGAAGAAACTTTAAAGCACGTTATGACATTTCATCTATGGTGTTCATAAAAATCACTTATGGATGATTCTATCTGATTACATCTTTTCCAATGCACACTTATAGGTTCAGTAGCCAAATGGTACATTGCGCTCCAATGCGGTACATTTTAAGATTTCAATTCCCTTTCCATTACTTTCCTCATGCATTTTCGATTTCCCATATGTTATGAGACTGGTACAAAACTCATGACCTCCCTTCATCAAACCAAATTTGTACATATCTCTCATCATATTCATGAGTGGAGATGATGACGAAGGTTGATCAAAGCAACCATTTCCGACCAATTGTTGGTTGAATTGTTCACTAAATCTCTTTTACCTCTAATTGTTTGTGACGTAGCCATGGGTGGTGTTGTCACTACAGATGAAGCCATTGCTCGATCCTAGTACCTGGACTTGGTTTATTCCCAATATGATACTTTTTATGAATTGATACTGAATGCTCCCCGCATGTCAACCGATCCATCAAAACCATATTCCATGGCTCATGTCGATGGAGTTATTGATTCCATCAAAACCCAATCTCCATCACAGTTGATCAGCTCAGCTAATCTCTCAGTTCCTGCACCCACTACTGGTTCGACTTCACTCTCATCCACCTCCCCTCGACTCAAATATATGAGGTGAATGCAGTTCAATCTACTTCTCCACAACAATCGGGGGGGGGGAAGAAGAAAATGAAAAATAAACCAAAGAAGAACAATAATCACAATGAAAATCCAAAAACACCAACTCAACCACCTGCTACTGAGAAACAACCACAATGAAAACCAAATTTTTTGTGTCTCATTTGTGGTGACGATCATTACACATGAGAATCTCATCATTGCGATGAAGTTGCAAAACGTTTTAAAGGAAATTGCCAACCCACTCTGTTGACACATCCTTTTCCTTAGCATCAGTCCTTGGTTGTGCAAGCCACTACCCCTCTGGCAGGGGGCAATCCAAATCACCCTCCTAGTGAGGAAGCTTCATTGAGTGCCCACATTTATATGTTTAATGGGATTGATTTAACCACTTGTATTGCAACATATGACGGTTCGACTAAACCTGATAAAGACAAGGTCACTAATGGTACTACATAGGATCCACCATCCACCACCGTTACTCCTCAATATGGTCCACTTCTGATTGATAAACCTATTTTCGACTCTATCTTACGTCCTCCCAAGAACACAATTCGAAAGTCAAGTTTTAATCCTAGTTCACGTGTCACCCAAAACTACAACATCGTTGAATATTTGGTGCAAGCACCATGTGCTATGTCAGCTCTTGAAGTTATACAACATTTCCCTAGTCAATATAGGACTCTTTTGGCTTCCATCAGAGAAATAGATCCCGATTAGTCTAATAATATCACGTTTAACCTCGATAATTTCAAGTTGCGACTCTCTCACTAGCTTTCTTTCCAGATCGATGTTGTTGTCCACAATCAACATATTCATCGCATTATCCTAGATGAGGGAGCCTCCACATGTGTCATGCCATTATCTTGTTGGAAAGGGTCGAAATAACCTAGTCTTAATCAATCCCCTACTATGTTATGAGCATTTGATGGGTGAGGCTTTCATCCTCATGGATTGTTGAAGTCCTTAGATATTCAATTGGGAGGAAAGACTCTATCAGTAGATGTTGAGGTACTCAATGCTACCCTTGATTACAACTTATTGCTAGGAAGAAGTTGGTTTTATTCCATGACTGTCGTCACTTCATCGATGTTTCGATGTGTACAATTCTCCTATTGGGGTAAAATTGTGACTATCGATCAGTTAGATTATTGCACCCTTGATGCTTGCACTCCCACAACCAACAACATTCCTTTTTTGAGAGATTCCAATATCACTTAAAAAAGTGTAGGAGTAGGGATTTTAAAAGACTCATCTCTTGTGGGTACCTTTTATACACTGCTTCCTCCCACTTCGCAACATATTTCGATGATCAATATGATCTTGACTATGGCATATCAATCCTACGAATCATCTGATCCCTGGATCATGCCTAGTCCTTTAGAGTTTGACGCACTAGGTGACACTATGCCACTTAGTCCTGTGGAGGATACGTACGATGCCATCCAATCTTCCTCTCCCTCACCATATGAACAACATCTGTTGGCATCTACCACTTACTCGTTGCCATCTTGGTTGGATTCCCTATCCTGTACTTTTGATTACATCCTCTGGATTTTTCCATCGGATGAATCTATTATGGAAATGATTAGTATCGAAGAGGCATCCTGGGATGATAACCACCATCATTCATACTTTCTTCCTAGTTTGGATGAAATTGAGAAGGATATACAATCTATCTTTCCTGACGATTTTGTCGATTCTCCCCAATCTCCAATAATCACCCAGGACACCATATTCGAGGGGAGTTTGGGCAAAATATCTTCTACTATTTCTATCGACATTTCGATAAAATAATGTATTGTGGAAAATGTTCATCTGGGTGCGAATTGTTCACTTGACGAAGTGAAAAGTTATACCTCTTTGTTCAAATAATTATGTGACATCTTCACTTAGAGTTACGAATAAATGTAATGGATATATCCATCGATTGTTGTGAATGAGATAAAAAATTACCTTGGCGTTAAATGTGTACAACAAAAACTTTGCCCAGTTCATCCTAAGAAAACTGTGGCCATAAAGGCAGAAGTCGAAAAACTGTTGAAGTCTGGTTTTATTTATCCTGTCCCTTTGATCAAATGTGTTTCTAACATCATTATGGTCACTAATAAATAAGGGACCATTCTTGTTTGTATCAATTATAGGGATCTTAATAAGGCTTGTCCCAAATACATTTACCCTACACATTTCATCGACCAAATTATCGATAATTGTGTTGGCAACGTAATTTTTTCATTCATGGATGGTTTTCGGGATACAACCAAATTAACATTATACCAGCTAATCAACATAAAACAAACTTCATCTTCCCTTGGGGTACGTTTGTTTATCAGAAACTACATTTTGGTATTAAAAACACTAGAGCTACCTTCCAGCGGGCCATGTCGTATGCTTTCCACGACATCAAACATATTGTGAAACCCTACCTCTATGACTTACCTGCTCATTCGACTCATCGACAAGATCACATTGGTAACCTACAGGCCATTTTTCTTCGATATTGGTTTTACCACATATTTTTGAACCGTCACAAATGCATCTTAGTTGTTGAATCAAGCCAACTCCTCAGATTTTTTGTCTCCAAATATGGGATTAGGGTGGATCCCTTAAAATTTAAAGCTATTCTCACTTTACCCACTCTCAACAATCTGACCCAACTACAAAGTTTGCAAGGGAAGGAAAACTTTCTTCGTCATTTCATTTGTATTTACACCAAACTCACTAAAGGATTTATGAGATTGTTGCATAAATACACTCCTTTCATTTGAGATGACATTGCTCAATTCTCATTCAATGCCCTTAATCACGCCTTAACAAACACGCCTCTTTTGTAGCCACCAGATTATGTGAAAGACTATATCCTTTATTTTTCTTTCTCTACTACCACTATTGCTATGGTGTTAGTTCAAGAGGATAATACCAACGACGAACATGTGATATACTAACTGAGTAAGAGTCTATCCAGTCCTGAGATCCAATATTCACATGTTGAAAAGTTGGCTCTAGTTATAGTTATTGTTGTCCAGAGATTTCTCCATTACATCCTGTTATGCACTACAATGGTCATTGCATACTCAAACCCCATGTACCATATCTTGAATCGTCAAGTCCTTGGGGGAAAATATTCCAAATGCATCATTATTCTTCAAGATTTTGATCTTGAGTTTTCCAAATCGAAAGCTAAAATATCATTGGTCTTTGCGGAATTGATATGTGATCTTCCCTATATTGATGAAGATACTGAGCCCAATGATTCTCTTCCTGACGAATCCTTGTTCCTCATTAGTACGTTCGATCCTTGGTACATAGATATTCTTATCTATTTGCAAACCCAACGTTTTCATCCAAACATCTCACATGATGAATGTTGTCGTATCTGATACCATTCTAAATGCTACCTCATCATCGACGACACTTTGTACCATCGTGACATTGATACTGTCCCACAACATTGTTTAACCCACAATGAAGATGAACGAGTTTTAAATGACTGTTGCCTTGGAGCTTGTGGCAATCATCTTTCTGGGATGGCTATAGCCTAGAAAGTATTATGTGCCGGTTATTTTTGGCCTTCTATATTCTGTTAGAAAAACAGGACCGCGGAGCAATAAAATAAAAAAAATGCAGAAACAAAAAACAGAAGACACAAAATACAAGAGAGACATAGATTTACGTGGTTCACCCAGTGTGGGCTACGTCCACCAAAGAAATTTCCAGGTCCTTCCTTTATTATTATCCAACAAATGAAGGGATACAACCTACAA
>JZKD02S1941115.1:192601-232387 GCA_000966675.3 Picea glauca
AAAAAATAATTTAATTAATTAATATCACCAAATGATTTCATGAAAATGAGAAACCAACCAAGATATTATTTGATGAAGTATTGAATCCATTATTCAAAATAGTCAAACTTGCTAACGAGCAAAATAAAGAACACATAATCATAATTTAAACGAAAGTAAACAGTTGATAAAAATTAGCGATTTTGTTTAAATTGAGATTTTTATGCTCGTTTATAAATTTTAGCGTATACTCTTGTAATGAATGTCTCATACTATAGTGAATGTCTTAAGTTTTTCTCAAAGCAAGGCAAGGTATGGAACTATTTGAAAATGTTGATTCTGTAGCTCATCATAATTATCAAGATTCTAATGGGGGGACTTTAAATTTTGTAAAACTTTAGGGGGAGTTGTTGGGGCCCAACAAATGGTGACTTACTGGGTGAAGCAGTTATCTCTGATATGGTAAGATTTCATCTAAGGAAGAACATAATAAGACTGATAAAAGGATTTAAGCTCCCTGAAATAAATCCACTTTGAGACCATATAGTATTAGGATAAGCTCAATGTTATAACCGGACAATAGAATTTTCTTTGCAGAAGATTATGACCTTAAATAATGTCTTAATCAAAGAGTCACGATGTTTATAAAAGAACTTCAATACCGTTGACAGAGCCACTGCTGCCATCAGGCGTCCATAGCCTCGACAGGGATGTCATTTAACCCACTCAAATGATTTAATCCCATCTAATAGTTGTATCCACATGATGTACACTTCCATAAAAGTTAATTTAAAAACATATACCCGCTACCTCTCAACCCAACATTACTTCGTTGCCAGAAGGTCTGTTCAGTACCGTGATGAAGTTGTCTTGGTATCATGTGTGAATTTACCTGCTGCCAACGAGCCTGTTTAGTACCCTGATGGGTTTACACACACTTCCCACACATAAGTGTTTTCAACCCTCTTATGCCACTTTTAAATAGTAATACAATTATAGATTTCTTGATGACAAAGAGAGCAATGTGATACTGGAGGTTAATTGAAATACAGGTGAATAGTTGATCATGTTATTTATTTTCTTTCAAATCTACAAGTTTTATCATGGTTTAGAGATTTTAGATTTTATTTAAGAAATCATCTAGAGAATGGGGAAGCACTTAAAAGTGATTCCTTAAGAATATGGACGGTGTAAAAAGTTTAAAGATCATCATAATTCTCAAAGATTTAAACCATATCTCTGGTGTAATACTCTGACAAAGAAAATTTGAGGACAAAATGAAAGTGACAATTGACTTAAAAATCAATTGTCTGAGCTATATCTTAATATCGGGACCTCTTTGAACTTATTTCAATTTGCTTTAAAAACACAAGTTTTAAAATAAATTCTTCCTTCGACAATAGCTCTTTGATCATAAATATATTGATTCAAAAATACAGATAAGAAGGAAACTCATTCAAAGAAATCAAAGAAAACAAAAAACACACAACAAACCATATCAAATTTGATTAATGGGATTCAAAATCAGAAGTACACAAAATCAAAACAACAAAAAAAAACTTTTCAAGAAAATATTTTGGCCAAAGATAAACTTGAGCTTTTGGATCCACTAGAATCTCATTGTAAAATAAAGGAAGAACTAAATCATATAAAATATCATGTGCGAACAAATTCTTTTCTTAATATAGTGATGCATGAGATGCTACTTTGACCAAGCATTATTATTCAAAATAAAAGAGACTAAAAGAAAATAGAAAAACCTTTATTAAGATGAGTGTAGTCCTACTCGTGGCACCTTGGGTCAAGGTTGAATTTATAGTTCAAATTTACTTATCTCTTTACTTTCCATTTAAAATTTTCATGATGATACTACATTTTCGAAAAAAAATATTCAATGAAAAGAAGAGAGAAAAAGATTTAAAGTGGACTTTCTTGACACATTAATATTATGGTTCTCTTGGTGTACCCACTTGTGTTCATTACTGTATTATTACACAAAGAAATATTGATAAACAAAACTAAAGGAAACATGCTCCTAAACCTACTCTAAACTACTAAATAGATCAAAACGCTAAGTAAAATCGTATTTCCAGTGCAACCACAAGAGCATCTTCAATCCTGCATGGCATAGAAAATTGAAAATTAGAATAAAAGAATGTAGTATTTGTAGATGAAAAAGAATTATGTCAGGCTTACCTCCTATATATTCATTTAAAAATAAAACAAGCACGACCTTACCATTCTTTTGAAACTTCTTGATGTACGAATCCTCCAACCATTCTGCAATCTTATCATGATATGGGTCATAATGGCATGGAAGAGTGTAAGTAAGCTTGAAAAACTTGTCATTATTATAGGGACCTGACATAACCATCAACCAAGGTCGAAGTGCCCCATCCTCCTGACAATTCTCCAAGTGTTCATCATTTTCTTCACATGAAAGATCTAAGAGAATCATGTTATTCTTACTTCCTAGATATTTAGGTAAAAACAAAGCAAGCACAACTTTATCTTTATTATGAAGATTTTTTGTATACGAATCTTCAAGCCAATCTAAGATCCTCTCATAAAAATTAGGATGCAAACTATGAATTTGATGAAATGGATATATCAATGGGGAACACATCATAAGAGGATTCATGACATCAGTTAGATTATTGGTTTGAACGCTTCCTTTGATGATATTGATCGTTTCAAAATGTGAAGCATAAACATTAAAATTCGAACTAATCAAAGAACAAATATGCAATGTAGAATATTCAAACTCCATAAGGATGAGTGCATTGTCTTTTTCAACAATAATTCGTGTAAAATCATCTTGCAACATGTCACTTTTCCATGCGAGTGACGAAAGTGAAAGAACATCAAATCCAACTTCATAAATGTTATGTTTGGAATTAATTTCACCAAATTTTGGCATATCGAAAAGATTTGATTGTGATGGCAAAGAGTAAGATAATGTGGGTAAAGTATCAAATCCACCATAATCTAAGAAGAGATCGGGATATAAAGAGTAAAATGAATCCGAAATGAGCACATGAAAAAAATATCTTGAGCTATGATATTTAACAATGGTATTCTCAAGACATTCCTCTTTACTTTCCTTAAAACTTTCACTCTGTTTTGGTGATAAATTCTTCAACATAATATGATCATCTAAATTTGTCTCATGTATGATAGATAATTCAAAAATTTCATGACAACCATCTAATATTTCTTGTGGATAAGGTATAATTTGTAGATGAGGGTTTACGGTTTCTTCTTCCAATTGCAGATCTACATCTCTAATCAGTTTCATAGGAATGTTAGAATGCTTAAGATCATTTTCATCACCTAAGTGTTCTTCAATAACTGAATTTAAGCACTGATTAGATATAGAGTTAGAAGAATGAGTACATTCACCTTGACCCAACATAAAATATTCTTCCACGATGTTCAAGGATTGAGTATACAATGATTCAAAGGAAAAACCAATTTTATTTTTAGTAAGAACATTTTCAATAGATTCTACCTCCCTTGCTTGTTCAAAATTTTCGGATGGATTCCTCTCATCCTGCGAACAAAATTCTTCTCGCAACTGAGTGATAGGATTTGTAATCAATTCATCATTCGCGATTGAATGTGACGGGATAAAAGGGATGCAAGAATCATAGTGGATATTTAGTACAAATGACATGTCATCAAGATTAAATTTACAGAGAACATGATAGATTCTTGTTGAAAAGCTTTCTGGAGATGAATTGTCATTGATTAGTAAAGTTTGAAATTCTTCACATAATTGATTGTAATTAGATTTTTCAAAATCATCTAAAAATTCATATACAAACCAAAACCAATCAATAATGTGATATGTTGGAAAAGACTCAAACCAATGTTTAATCCGACCCCTGAAAGTGAAAGAAAACAATCTGCATTAAACCTTTAAATAAAAAATGTCATGCTTGATGCATTTACACCAAAACTTGTTAGTATGGTATTTTGCAGATACATCCCCTCCACCATCAAAGGTGATTTTGGACAAGCGAGAGACTGTCTCGTTGGGAATATCAGGTAATGAGAAGTGGAAAGCATGTTCCAACACAGTGATTTGGGGAGCCATGGAAAATTAAATAAATTCGAAACAAAGACTCCTACAAGGCTATCTTGTCATTCTATCCTTCTAGTGCATTTCAAGATGGCACAGAAGACAAGTTTATAAATCTGGAATTATGATAGGCTGAGGGGTAAAACTTTTAATCATTAAATTTACATTTTCCCTCCTTCTAGCACCATTTGTTGATGGACAAATTTGACATGCCGTCAACTGGAAGAATAGATCTGGTCTTGGGTTGTCTAAATAACCCAAGCCATTTGGTGTAACCTATTCTGACGGGTTTAATGGATCCGTTAGCCAACTAGGGTCCTAAAGATATAAAAAATAAAATAAACTAACTAAAGAAAAGATTCTAACAATTGACACAATAATTACAAATATTTATCTAAGAATGTGAATATACAAATGATTATGAACAGTTTATATACAGTTTACAAGATTTGCATGACAATCTTGTGAAAATGATTGTTTGATAAAGTTTCTGAATCAAATATGAACAACATTTCTTTTTGTTTTTTTTTTTAAAGATATTAAACGAATAAATACTAAATGAATATGATTGAAACAGTGACACAAAAACAGTCAAAGCTAATTAATGTAATCATTGTTTCATTCATAAACAACTTAACTAAATAACACACATAATAATCTGTCACTGATCAACGAAACTGGTATTATCTTTCTGTGTTGTATGAGCTCCTGCCTGTACTATTGTTAAGGGAAACCTATAATAGAACAATACTAGCACTTTCAGAATACATTCAAAGAAGTATTTGATATTGGAGTAAATTAATAACAACAGGAAGACAACTAATTAAAAATCGTGTGATCTTAAGATAATCGATATTTAAGAACGAAAGAAAACTCAATTTTGAGTATTGATATTATCCATCATTTAACATTAGAAATAAATTCCACAATAATCAAATGATCGATTGATCACACATAAAAAATGGAATAAGTAATTATGGAGACCATATAACATTTAACAGTATGAAAACACCATATGATGACAAGCTAAAGCTAAAATCAACCATAATAATATTCTTATAATATAACAGTAATGAAAGAACGAAATGGAATAAGAATCACACAGGTCTAAATCCAAATATGAATTGTTTTCCCATATTCTTTCTCAAAATCACATGCCCATATTGTAGTCCTTGAAGAATTTTTAAGATAATAGACTCTTAAAGATTGAAAAAATTAATACATAAATGATAACAATTAACCATGTATTGATAAAACATACTAAAGCTAATTTAAATCAATGCATAATAAATTACTCAAAGAATATGAAGATATTATAATGAAAATAAAACCATTTTACTCATAGGACAAAAGACATTAAGCAACCTGGAATTCCATATTCTTCTTTGAAAATACTCACCCATTCTCTCAAAGATTCCAACCATCCATTACTCCATTTGAAAAGAAGAAAAGTTTACACAAGAAATAATATACAAAAGAGAAAGGATTAAAATTCTCCTCTCAATTTCTTGGATCTTTTGGCTATGAACTTTCTCATATATTTATACAATGAATGAACAGTCTGGGCGTCACTATTAATTTTCTCCACCTGAAATTTGTCTCGTAAAGAGACATCAATATCTCTCAAATTGTACATTTTTTGGGGAAAATTTCCAAGTGGAAGGTAAATGGGTCCATTTGGGTTATGGGTTTTCAATTGTTTCTTCAAATTCCTCACGGTTTGGCTACAATCAGTTCTGCAAAATCATCTGCCTGATCTTAACGCCTTTCCAAATTTTATTTGTTGTTGCTCATAAAATTATTTGTAGCAATCCAAAATCATTTTTGGATCAATCATATTGAACGTATTTGGATAATAAAATCAAGCCATGATCAGATCCATATCAAATATTTGATAATAGAAACCCGTGAAACAAAAAGAAACCTAAATTAATAACCTAAAAATTGTGAATAAAACAAAATCTAGAAAAATAAAAAATGAATTTAAACTAACTATAACTTATAAACAAACATTGTTTATAATTTTCTTTCAAATATGATCTTAAAATTCTAGAAGCTTCAAGTTAATGGTGAAGAGAAAATTATTAATTTTGGTTTTTTACAAAATCAAACAAATGATAGATAATTCTTTTATTATTATTATTATTTTGAAATGAGATGAAAATGAAAAAATAATTTAATTAATTAACATCACCAAATGATTTCATGAAATTGAGAAACCAACCAAGATATTATTTGATGAAGTATTGAACCCATTATTCAAAATAGTCAAACTTGCTAATGAGCAAAAAAAATAACACATAATCATAATTTAAACGAAAGTAAATAGTTGGTAAAAATTAACATTTTTGTTTAAATTGAGATTTTTATGCTCGTTTCTAAATTTTAGCATATATTCTTGTAATGAATGTCTCATACTATAGTGAATATCTTAAGTTTTTCTCAAAGCAAGGCAAGGTATGGAACTATTTGAAAATGTTGATTATGTAGCTCATCATAATTATCAAGATTCTAATGGGGGCCCTTTAAATTTTGTAAAAATTTAGGGGGAGTTGTTGGGGCCCAACAACATCATGAGTAAAAGGCTCCATGTGCATTAGAGTTCCCAAAACTATAATATTGGATGTGGGTAGCCTTGCAAGCATGTCTTCCAACCTATTTTTGTTTCCCTTCTTATACTTTATGACTAGATGAAATTGTTGTAAAAACCCCATCCACTTGTAATGTTTGGTTTGTTGTAGCTTACTCTAGGCCTACAAATACTGTAGCGGCTAATGATTCATGCGGATGATGGTATCCTTGCCCATAAAATAGTGCTTACACTTCTTGACAACTTGAACTAGTGCATAGAGTTCCTTGTCATGGGTTAGGTAGTTGAGAACTTCCCCATGAAATATTTTAGAATGATAGCATACAATCCTTCCTCCTTGCATCAAAACTGCTCCCATGGCATACCCACTTGCATCTATATCCACTTCGAAATTCTTTTGCAATTTTGGTAATGTGGGAACTAGTGATTGGATGATCTTTCTTTTCATCTCATCGAAATCCTTCTATTGATTATTCCCCCATTGGAAACTCTTACCACTCACTATTATGGTGTGGAGTGGTGTAGCTACCACTGAAAATTAAGCTACGAACTTCTGGAAGTACTGTGCTTCCCAAAAAAAACTCCTAAATTCAGTGATATTTGTAGGAATTGGCCATTTCATGATGGGCTCCATTTTTGCGGAATCTATCTTGAACTCCCCTCCACCGATCACATACCCAAAATACACCAAATACTACTGAGAAAAATCACATTTCTTGAGGTTAGATAAAGTTGGTGCTTCTTCAGAGTCTCTAACACTTTCATGATATGTGAGATGTGCTCCTCTTGGGTAGCACTATAAACTAGTATATCATCGAAATATACTATAACAAATGAATCTAGATATGGGCGTAATACATCATTCATCAGTATAATAAATGTAGTCGGTGCATTACATAAACCAAATGACATGACCAACCATTCAAACAAACCTTGCTTTGTCTTGAAGGAAGTCTTTCAGGTTTCTTCTTCTTTGATGCATACCTCGTGGTATCTTAATTTGAGATCCATGTTGGTGGAATATTCTTCATGGTGTGATTGATATAATAGATCATCGATCCTGGGAAAAGGGTACCAATTTTTTAGTGTAATCTTGTTCAATGCTCTGTAGTCAATACACTTTCTCCAAGTCCTATCCTTCTTTGGTACAATTATGATAGGTGACCCACAAGGTGAGGTTCTTGGTCGAATCAAAACCTACTCGAATAGCTATTTCAACTACTTCTTCACTTCATTTTCTTAGAGAATAGATTTTCTATACATCCCAATGTTTGGTAATGGGGATTCTAGAAATAATTGTATTTCTTGCTCCACTTTCCTTCTGGGTGGTAGCCTTTTAGGCTCTTGGAACACTCCTATGTGTTCCTATAAAAACTCCTCCATTTGATGTTTTTTTTTATTAGTACACCCCTCTAGGGATGAATTTACTCTTATTGACTCATTCTCAGTTTGATTTTCTCTTTAAAAAAGTAAAACATATTTCTTACTAGAACTAATCAACTTTGTGGCTTGGTTGGCACTTACCAATGAAATCTTTGAATTTGTTTTATGCATGTTAATTATGTAGGAATTCACATCCTTGATTAGTTATTATTGTTTATATCTCTACATGAAGATTGGATCCCTCATATACATGTAGGGGATTCCAAAAACTACTCCACATATGTCAAGGGGTACTATGTACAGTTCCACTTCATCACTAAAATCAACACTTATATCAAATTTAATCTTATACTGTTTCTTTACCTTAATATCTACATCCTTGTTTACCCATCCCAATGGATATGGGCTAGGATGATCATGAACCTTCAATCCAATCTTTCTAACCAAAATCCACCGCTAGGAGATTAACCTGTGAAATAGAGTCGAATAGGGCATCTATCTTGGTCTTCTTGACCTGGATAATAATGTTGAATAGTTTGGTCATATCCTTCTCTTCTTGGTGATGAAGGATACTCAAATTCATCGCCTTTTGAATCAACATGCATACAATATTCCCATCCACATTGGAGCTGATATTAATTTGATTAATCAAATTTGTGGCTATACTATTCTTTTTTTTTACATCCTTCTTGCGGTTCTTTAGGTTCAACTCTGGATGTAGTTTCCAACACTTTTCCTCATTATGTCCATCAATATTGCGATGATTACAATGGTTTTTAGGATCCTTTCACTAATGTGCAATGTCTTCTGTTTTCTTATATTTTCCTCCTTTCCACTTCTTCCTTCCTTCCTTGGAAGCTTCCTGATGCTCTTTTTGCTTGGAACCACTTGGATGTCCTTTCTTCTGGACTATGTTTCCCAGACACTATGCTTGTACACATGCCTTGTCCACCTTCCTTGGATGGAAAATCATCACTTGATTTCATATATGTCTATGTAGACCTCACAGATACTTGAGGAGTATATAAGGGATCTTGGGGGAGATACCCAACATGGTAACCATATTACTGAACTTGGTGGTGTACTCCTATAAACTTTGCCCTTGCTTCTTCTTGAAGTAGTGCCATTGTATCCATTGGTCCTCTACATACCTGACAGGATAAAATTGGGACTCTATGAGGGTTTTGAAGTCATCCCACCTAGTAACTAGTGGATCACCCTCTGTTCTAAGTTTTTTTCATATGTCTTTCACACTAGTTTAAAGCATGGCACTCTAACTTCAGTCTGGAAAATGAAATATTTTGTTTTTCATCTATATGGTGAATTCTAAAGTAAACTTCTAGTTGTTTCAACCAATGATTCAGTTTTAATGCATCAATGTCACCTTGGTATGGCTTCATGTTTATTTTTTATTCCATCTTGATTAAGGACTGTGAAGAGTTTATTGTACTGGAACTTAGTTGTTGTTTCTCGAGTTCTTTCCATGACTCCTTTTATAGGTCTTCATTATACTCTTATTTCCTGTCTGATCTGATATCCGATTTCAAGCCTCCAAATTATTCGAACGATTCAATCTTTCTCTCTAGAGCCACCATGAGGAGGGACATATTGTGAGATATTTTAGTGACTTTATATTCTAGTCTCGCAAATATCTCCTCTGCCTATCTCGAAAGTTGTTATGAATAGACTCATCGACCATGGATAAGGTTCTTTGACTTTCTTCTTAAACCAATTCCTGGATCCTTACAACTTTCCACAAATACCCTAGGAAAACCTTCTTCGATACCAATATTTTTTGTAAACTTTTGTGGATATTCCACTGGAAAATTCATCACAACATATATAATAAAAATTCAGAAATCTTTACTACAAAGGTTAATTTCCTTTATATCTAATATTATTTAATTACTATTTTTTCTACTTAAATGTATGAAATAGATGAAATGAAAAAAATAGAGAACATAAATAAACACCCACACACCATCCACAGATAAACAAAAGATATAACATGGGAAACCCAATACAGGAGAAAAATCTAGCTAGAAGGTGAGTCCACTCTTCTCTCTTTTTTGTATATGCAAGTACAAAGAAAGAGACACTCTCTATAGAGTTTCCTTTGACATCATGGCCTATATGGTTGCCACATGATCTCTCCTCCTTTTTTATGCTCTCAAAAAATACCACTCATAGGTGCTCTGATCCACTATGGAACAAATACAATGCTAAAGAATGGAACCCCTTCTCCTCCTAGTGGCCTAGTATTTAACATAGTCTGATAGCCATCTAGGGGTAGGGTTTTTACTTCCTCTACCCTCAAATAATGATAAGGTTTGGATCTTCTATAATATGCTCAAAATTCCACTCGTGGCTATCCCCATATTTTTTAGTAGGGGGGGATGATGTGGCATACACTCGTACCATGGTGGTCAACAAGGTAGGTCAACTTGTGGTAGGCATAACTTTTACATATGAGCTCTGATTGAGGTATGGTTTACACTGTTCGAAAGGTATCAAAATGTAGAAAACTATCAAAGGTGTGGGTGCATGTTTCAAACATCGAAACCTATATATATATATATATATATATATATATATATATATTTAATTCCTCAAAATGGCTCTAGACAGTTTCAGATCCCAATTTTCCAAATTGGGACCTCCCATTAAAATCACCGTGCAAGTTGATTCCTCCAATTTTTTCCACTCTGAAAGGATCGATGTATATGAAAAATAATATAATGATCCAATCTGGATCAATCACAAGAAAAGTATGATTAACTATTAAAGAAGATCTTAACTATGGAAGCATAACCTGATGAGGTTCTTGTAAATGTGTTCATGTTTTTTAGTGAAGAGGAGACATAGGTAGTAGACATGGTACATCCAAAAGGAAACAGATCTAGCCCAATTCAAACACCACCCCTTATGTATTTGAATCTAAGTGAGGAAACTCTTGTTAGTTATGTTAATTCTATATTATTACACAACATAGTAATTTGAATAAATAAGGAGGTTTGGTTAGTTATAGTGGAAACCAACCTAGTATTAGTGGAAACTTGATTAGTGATAGTGGTTCAATTAGTGGTTCTAGTTTTTTTTTAAGTGGAGGTAATAATTTGATGAGTTAGTGAGGGGCATAGAGATTCATTTATATTTAAACATTTTTTAGTAGTATTGATGTAGTGCAAATTAGTTTTTTATTACATTTTCTTGAATTAAGGGAAGGGCGATGATGGTGCAGAGTAACTTTAGTTTCTACATGAAGCCATTTGGATTTTCAAGAGAACCACCATCATTGACTCTAATCTAGTGGAGTTTTATATGACCTTGAGGGGTCAATCATTACAATGGTACATATAGTATGTATAGATTACCCCTCCAATTACCGTGATGAAATTGCATGAAATGAGACAATTTGTCATCACAATTTTCTACAAGCTAAATACCAAACAACAAAGTTTTGTTGAATTGAAATACATCGAGAATATTATGGGAGAAAGGTCTTATGAATATGATAAAAAAATTTAGGACTTGATAAGTAGATAGAATTATCAGACTCGTGACTCCCAACACAAGGAGTGGTTGACAGGATCATTCCTATATGAAATAAAGATCATGTTGCTTCATCAAATATGGATGTCTCATAGAAAATGTTTAAACAATATAGAAGTATTGATTTGATGGCTACATATCTAGGAAACATTGACACCCATGTTTCATCTTATTCTACATCTAGTGTGACTTTGGAGATAGCCTAGTTCAAGAATCAATTATCTTCTTTGACTTAATAAATACAAGAATTGGCATGGACCCATTTCCAGGTATGCATTCAAATGAGTATCTATCCTCTAAAACGATGCCCCATCCTTTAGAAGTATTAATTAGCACCAATGAACCTATTTTGTGATTTATTCCAATGCAACACTCACAAAATTGAGAATTTAATAGCATTGTAATATTTGGTTGAATAGTTTTAGAATACTTCCTTTAGGGTGGAGGAAAGTAGTAACAATAATACTAGTGTTTTGTAAACATAGAGGAGGATATTGAGGTGGTCGAGGTCGATGTCAAACATTACCAATCCAATGTTATAACTATGATAAGTTGATACATATTTATAGAAATATTCCTAACTGGAGGAGGTCAATATGTGGTCATTGCAATACCATAGGGTTTGATATAGAAAAATTCTCTCATGTATTGTATAAGTGAGAGGCTTGGGCCAATCAGATAAATGATAACCTAATTTATTTTTCACAACTTGTTGAAGGAAATGGGAGATCAAATCTTACATTAGTGGTGATCATGGATTTAATATTTTCCATTTTGGACTAGGAAAGAAGTTCTCACTTCCCTAGAAATTGATGCAGAAAAATATAAGCAATACTACAAGGAAGCTCTTAATATCTTGCAAGAGGTAGTTAATGTTGTGAGATCAAGGGATAATGTTATTTCTAAGGTATTTGTCACTTATCCTTTGATTTAAAAGAGGGATCACAAACCAAGACCCATTTCAAATAAATAAGAGGAATTGATGGAATTTTCCCATGAATTCTTTATATATTTTATCAAAGTGTTTGATAGTGAGATCTTAACTCAAATGTTGTATACTACTTTTAAGCATTTGATTGAGGGAGAATAAAAAATTAATTCCTCCAAAAATGACACCCTCATAGAGTGTAATGAAGAAAAGGATGAGAACTAGTCAAGAGTTCTAATTGACTGATGACATTACTAAATATGAAGTGAAGGATTTCATGTTAGAGTTGGGCTTTGGTGTAAATATTCTACTAAATAAGTCCTCAAAAATTATGGGGAGCCTTAGGTTGGTTTTATATTCACTCTAGTAGCAATATCTTCTTCTTTTCTACTAACTCAAATGATGCACTAAATAATTGACAACAATGTAACCACAAATTTCCCTCTAGTAATTGTGCCTTGTTCTAGACGATTAGATGGATTAAATCTTAATTAAGTGACATGCCTATGTATGAAAACACGTGTGATGTAGATGATTTTATGCATTAGATGGAACAAAAAGTTGATCGGGATAATCTTGTTCTAGTACTATACATTACAATCAAGGTCAATCCCATTGGTAGGATACTGATAATGAGAATTTATGTAACGTACCCAATACCCTCTATGCACTTTGAGGGTATGGGGTACTTATTTTAACCTCCAATTTCACTCCAAATTTGTTTATCTGATACCTTTCATCATTGTCTCACTACTAATTAATTAACACATGCAGGAATGACAATGCAGACTTACATAAGAATAACTAATCATCCAGTCACAATGGAACCAAAAATTATAATTGCAAGCTTACACATGTGCACAAAAAATTGAACAAAACATAAATTAATAAAATCCATGACATAAACAACATTATTTCGGCACAATTGATAGGTACATTCATGAACACTTATTTTTCTAGAAATTTTCCACCAACTGGATACCGAAGAAGGACATTCCATCCAACCATAGACTCAATGTTGCATAAATTCTCTTTGCAATAGAGTCCACCCTCATGCCCAATCTATGAATCCAAAAGGATGAACTATTTCGATTGATGGATTTAATTCTCTTCTCACAAGCCAATTCCCATGTTCACAGTCAACATTTACACATACAACAGTCCCAATCCACAACCCTCTTTCCCCATCAACATGCACAACCCAAGGAATTGGATCTCCTTATTTGATCAATAGTTCCTTAGGATATCCCACTTCCCTCTAAGGCTCTAGCATAGGTTGGTCAATAAATCTCATTGTTGGGAATACTATGGATTATTAGCTATAGAAACATTATGTAATGAGAATGATTATCATTCTGCATAGTCACAATTATCTTTTAATTCATGGTTGTATCTTTGCATAACTCATTTATAATAGGTTTATGGTTGTTTTAGATCAAGAAGTAACTCTTAAATTTCCCAAAAAGGATGAAAATTTGAGATCTTCTAACATTTGATAACTCAAATTCCACCACCAAATGATTACTTGAATAACATGAAGATCAAACTAGAAAAATAGTTTGAATGGATTGGTCACTCAAACCACCTAGTACTTTGAAACCTAGATAATTTAGACTCTCAGTTAATCCAAATTTCCCCCAAAAAAATTTGAACTCTTCTCCAAAAATATTTTAACTCTCTCTCCCCCCCACATGGCCAAGAAAGACATAGGTAAAATTCCATGTGAGTGAGAAACCATGTGTCTTCATCAAAAGTACATGTTTTTCCTCTCTTGTCACTAACCCTAGGGATTAAGGAATACTAATTAAGTAAGGTTAAGGACTTAGAATTATAAATAAAATAATATTATCTTTGTTTATCCCTATTGAATCCCTAAGACCACTTTCTTTCCCTTCTTATGGACTCATAGCCCCCCATTATTTTGTCCTTCTCCTTCTACAGCTTGTGATGTATTATTTTTTAATTATCATTCAATGTATAATTTTGCATATTTCATCATTTGACTTGTATCCATTCATCATGTACACATATACATTACTAGTCTACAAATAAAACTAGAGTATTACATTCCTCTCCCCCTAAAGTCTACACCATCCTCGGTGCACACCACCATTATATACTATAATGTTTACAGAAAAACATTAGAACAAATGTAAATATGCCTCTCACATTGCATCCTACAACTCCCACATTGTGTATTCAAGGTTGTAGTGGGTCCATTGGGACTTTAGCTAACTTATGACTCTATTCCTGAGCATAATGACCTTCCTTTCCACTATATATGTTAGTTGTACCTAGAAGTATCCTTTGTGTTTCAATATCTATAGTCATGCTCATAGGGTGTACTACATTACTCTCACCCTTTGAATAACACCATCCTCAGTGTTCTTATTTCCAATAATATAACCATGTCTTGATTCTTCAACTGCTCATATAAAAAGCATCAAGAAAAACATGCTCGTTTTAGCCATTTTTATGGAAAAAAATTTCTCTTTATAGGAATTTTCAACTCCAGAAAGTAAACATGTTTGACAACATGGGTATTCCAACAAAGCATGAACACCTTTAGTAACTAATCACACAACCAGATCAAATATTAACACACTGATAATTTTATGTGGTAAAACCCCTGTGGGAAAACATCAACAGCCCCAACCAATGTGGCCACTTGAGGCAATTTCTCAATGCAAAAGAAAACCATTACAGATATTTTCTCACAATCGAGCATCGACAAATCACCCTCCATGCTCTTTAAATAGAGATCATGGACCAATCGAGTTGTAATATACCAGATATAAAAAGTATGCAGAGCAGAAATAAAATGATAGAAATGGAAGAATAACAACAATATAACCAGAACAATCACCACAATAACACTGAAATGATATAAGAATAACAATAGAAATAACACTTTGATTCTGAGAGCAATGTTCACGGGCCTCTTCAAGGGGGAAACCTCTAGTCAAGCAGATCTCTATTACAATAATATCCAGGCTAGGGTTCTCATACCCTCGACTCCTATTTATACTAAATATGTTTATCAAAAGAAGCATCTGGAGGAATATCCTTCTAGAAGTAGAAGCTTCTATTATGTCTTCTTACATTCGACTTATTCTATTTTATTGCAAGGCCTTATTAATATCGACCTTTATTACATCCAAATATATTGTTCTACCTATGTGTGGGTTAGGACCCTAACATGTCCTCCCCCTTAAAAAAATCCTTGTCCTCAAGGCTTGAGATGTGGAAATTGTTGCAGAATGGTAGCTGGTTCCCAAGTGGCATTTGTTGGAGTTGTATCTTTCCATTGGACTAACACTTCCTTGATGGTTCTCTGATGCAGGCGATGCTCACGCTGGTCCAAAAATTCTTGTGGATGTATCCAAATGGATACGTCTTCCGCTAACTTGGGAAGGCTGGTTTGAATTTGGCACTTATTTCCAATCACCTTCTTTAAGCATGAAACATGAAAAACATGATGTAGCTTCGAATGAATGGGAAAAGTTAATTGATAGGCCACTTGTCCCACATGCTTGAGAACGGTATAAGGACCATAAAATTTGGGCATTGTCTTCTAACAATGCTCGACCTTATGAGAATTTTTCTTGTAAGGTTGCAGTCGAAGAAACACATGATCCCCTTTTGTAAATTGACATTCAGAGCGACCTTGATCTACTTGTTTCTTCACGTGATTTTTTACCATGACCAAATTATCTTTGAGGGTACGGATAATAGCCTCTCGAACTGTAATTTTTTGGTCAACCGCTTGGACCTTCAAGACACTAGGTAAATATGAGAGAACTGAAGGCGGCTTCTGTCCATATACCGCTTCAAAAGGAGTCATGCATGTAGTTGTATGGTATGAAGTGTTGTACCACCATTCAACTAGGGGTAACCATTGAGTCCACTGATTTTTATTTTCTAAGGAAAAACACCTCAAATATGTTTCCAAACACTTGTTGACAAATTTTGTTTGACCATCAGTCTGGGGATGATAAGTTGTGCTAAGATGCAATTGGGTGACTTGTAGCATGAACAATTATTGCCAAAAGTTGTTGGTGAAAGTTGGGTTGCGATAAAAAACAATATAGTGTGGCATGCCATGAAGCTTGAAGACTTGATCCTTGAAAATTTGAGCCACCGTGGATGTTGTAAATGGGTGTTGAAGAGCGCAGAAATGAGCATACTTGGAAAGGCGATCAAAAACCACCATGATGACTAATTTATTTACTGATTTGGGTAAGCCTGTAATAAAATCCATAGAGATATCCCTCCAAATAGCAGGTGGAATAAGAAGCGGTTGTAGTGTGCCCGAATATTTGACTGTTTCTCCCTTGTTGCATTGACACACATCACATTCAATAAAAAAATTACGAATGTCTTGTTTCATACCATCCCAGAAAAAAGAATGTTTGACCCTATCATAGGATTTTGTGAACCTGGAGTGCCCCACTGTGGGTGTAGCATGAAGCTCAGAAAGTACCATGGATTTAAGTTTTGATTGTTTACTTAAATACAAAGGACCTTTGTATCGAAGCTCATCATGGAGCTAAGAGTACCTTGGGGAAGTCAGAGCATTGGACTGCAATTGTTGGATTAGATGTGAACTTTTGGGATCTTGTAGCCATTCGTGGTGAACAGCTTGGAGCCAATCTGGTACAATGAAGGAAAGAAAAAAAAGGGATCCTTCATATTCATATTTTTAGGAAAGTGCATCTGCAACCACATTGTATTTTCCTTTCTTGTAAATGATCTCATAATCATATCCAAAGATCTTAGTCACCCATTTTTTGGGAGGAAATGCGTTGTTCCAGAAAATACTTGAGGCTTTGATGGTCTGTCTTAATTTGGAAGCGTTTCCCCAAGATATAAGGGCACCACAGATCAATGGCATGCAGAATAGCCAACATTTCCTTTTCATAGATTCATTTTCTCATATTTCTTTCAGATAGTTACTTGCTGGTAAAGGCCAAAGGCCGATCCTCTTTCATAAGGACGAAACCAATTCCTTTCCCTGAAGAATCGCATTCCAAGACAAAGGTCTTTGTGAAATCAGGAAGGGCCGGGACTAGAGTGGTGCACATGGCCATCTTCAAGGTTTGAAAATATTGAACAGTGGTTGGAGTCCAATTGAAAGATTCCTTTTTAGGAGTGTAGTGAGAGGTGCTACAATATTTCCATAATTCTTAACAAACTTGCGATAATAACCTGTTAAGCCCAATAATCCACACAAGATTTTGAGAGTCTTTGGGTGAGGCCAAAATTGCATAGCTTCAATATTTTTATGATCCACCCCGACGTCATCCTTTCCAACCAGATGACCCAAGTACTCGACTTCTAAGGCGCTAAAATCACATTTAGACTGTTTCAGGAAAAGTTGGTGCTAAGAGAGTAGATGGAGAACTTGATCCACATGAGCAAGATGGTTTGTCCAAGTTTTTCTATAGATGAGGATATCATCAAAGAAAACTAAGACAAAATGACGGAGAAAAGGATGGAAGACATGATTCATGAGGCTTTGGAAGGTGGAGGGGGAATTACACAAGACAAAGGGCATGCAAAAAAAACTCATAGTGGCCCTCATGAGTTCTAAAGGTAATATTGGGAATGTCTGTCTCTTTCATATGTATCTGGTGGTATCCCAAACAAAGATCAAGTTTAGTAAAGAATTGGGCACCACTCAATTCATCCAAGAGGTCATCAATGACAGGAATGGGAAATTTGTCTTTAATGGTAAGTTTGTTGAGGGCACATAAGTCATGAAACATTCGCCAAGAACCTTCTTTCTTCAGGACCATGACCACAAGAGAAGAGTATGGGATTGTACTAGGTGGATAACTCCTGCCTTAAGGAGTTCCTGGACTATTTTCTCTATTTCATTTTTTTGGGAAAATGGGTGACAATACAAACAAATATTGGGAGGACGGCTTCTAGGTACAAGGGGAATGGAATGATCATGAACACCACAGGAAGGGGGTAGTCCCTTGGGAGTGGAAAAGAGCACTTTATGTTTAGAAAGGATGGCTTGGAGGTCTTGTGGCATCGAGGGTGTCTCTGTTGCTTGTATAGCATGGAGTTGGGAAATAACACCAGAATGACCTTTTTTGAGCAGCTTTTCCATGCGATGGGAACTAATGATCTCAGGTGAATCAACGATGTTGCATTGGAACTTATATTGGTGGCCCTCCTAGTCGAATTTCATGGTTAATTCCTTAAAATCCATGAGAATGGGACACAAATTCCTTAGCCAGTATGCACCCAACACAATGTCAAAACCGCCCATGTCGATAGCAAACATATGATATTTCAGGTGGCAGTCACCAATTTGGAGACACACATTTTGACAATGCCCTCCGCATTTCATGGAGCCACCAATGGAAATCATGATTTGGAAATTATTGACAGCATGGATGTAGCAATGAGTTTCTTGGGCAATGTGGTGATGAATAAAATTTTGGGTGCTCCCACTATGAACCATAATGATGACCTTCTTATGCTTGATGTAAACGATTAGATTGAGGGTTTAGGGAGCTGAGAAGCTATTGAGAGGATTGAGGGAAATGACCGGTTCTACTTCAGGAGGGTCTTAGGGAGGGGTTATGTTAGTGGTTTCAGGTGACTTAGACACAGGGTAGTTTCAACATCCTCTTCCTAAATATCCTCCAAGATGGCCATAAAAATATTTTGTTCCTTACACTTGTGGCCCAAGAAATATTTGTCATCACAATTATAACAAAGGCCTTTGAGTTGGTGTTCAACCATTTCATCCCTGGTCAATATTTGGATCTTTAGTGGAGTGGAGGGAGCAGTGGTATTTACTGGTTTAGTGCGAGGGATAAACGAGGGTTTCTGGTTTTGAGAAGATACAACCTGTTGTGATTTTTTATCTCTTTTAGTATCCTCCACCCAAATTTGAGGCCGAGCCATGAGGACATGGGCCCGAATCTCATCCTTGAGGCCACTGATAAAACACTCTCGGAAAAAGGCATCAGACATGTCCTTTGTCCAAAAATCCAAGCGCTCAAAGGCAGCTATAAAGTCTTCCACTGTTCTTGATCGTTTCAAATTTGTCAAATGGCCCAAATGGTTGGTGTCGGTGTCAAAGTGTTCATAAAGCTCTACCACAAAGTATGTCCAAGCAATATACCCTTGACGAGAAGTTTTTCTCCATTTGCACCATTGTCAATGTTCTTGATATAGATGGAGAACACCATACCAGAGTTTGGCCAAGTCATCTGTAATGCCGTATAAAGAGAAATAATGTTGCATTTGGGTTACCCAACCAATGGGGTCCGAGCCATCAAATTTTTCACATCCACCTGTGGAAGGCGTAGGTCATGTTGAAAGTGATTGTGTTGAAAGTTATGGGAATGAGAGGAATTTTCAGCTTTAGTATGTGGAGTTGAGTCAGAGGAAGGGTTATATGTAGGGATATGCAGCTTGGTGTAGAGCGTCGAAAAGAAAGATTCAAGTTGGGTGGTCAGATCTTGTTTGATTTCCTCCATTGAGGACTGCATGGTTGTATTGATGGCGGTAACACTGGCACTAAGTTGTTTCACTTCTTGTTTGGTCTTGGTGAGATTAGATTGCAAGGTATTGAAGCGAGCTTCCAAGTCTTGGCTATGGGTATGGGCCATGAGGACGAGGGAACCAAAAAGGGGCGGGTGGGGTCAAAATGTTTTCCGAAAAATGATATGTATGAATGTGATAAGGGCGAAGAGATGAATCAAATGGAACATGTCTCAAATAATGGTGAAAATATTTCCAGACTTTTTTTCTTTTTTTTTTACACCCACAGAAGAATACTGCAGTGATGAAATGCCCAAATGATTAACCAGGAAAAAATGTGTAGTGATTTGGAAACCTGAACATAGTTGCGTGGAAATAGATCTTGTCTGTTTTAATTTGTTTATGTTTCTGTCCCCAAGGGTTAGGTATTCAAGGGTTCTATAGACAAGGGTTTTCCCTGTGCTATAGCTCTCTGATATACGTGCGAGGTCCAACAGTAGTACTCGGCCCAATATCTCGGGGCACTAACAAAGGAGGCTAGACCTTACCCTTAGTCGTACTACCTGACTACCTAGGTACTAGAGAGTATCTTCCTGAGTGTTTTTCTCGGTGGCACTATAGCAGTCAGGCAACCGATCAGTTTATCTAAAGAGGGCTTCAGGTAATCTAGGTTGATCCATACACAGGTGATTTCTGATGCGCTACCACTCTAAGGGGTACCAAAAGGGGTTACAAGGGTGTCCAACATATGTGCGCTTAAGTACCACTTGTATTTCCTACATTTATGAATCCCTCAACCGCGGGTTTATGTGCGTAACGATAGATCTCTGTGGCTTAAAGACATCGAAATACGTTTCTACTCTGGAAAAAAAATACCCACAATTTATGTCGAGGAAAATGCTCTGATACCACTTGTCATATACCAGATATAAAAAGTATGCAGAACAAAAATAAAATGATAGAAATGGCAGAATTAACCAGAACAATCACCACAATAACACTGAAATGATATAAGAATAACAATAGAAATAACACTTTGATTCTGAGAGAAATGTTCATGGGCCTCTTCAAGGGGGCAACCTCCAGTTGAGCATAGCTCTATTACAATAATATCCAAGGTAGGGTTCTCATACTCTCAACTCCTATTTATACTAAATATGTCTATCAAAAGAAGCATTTAGAGGAAGATCCTTCTAGAAGTGGAAGCTTCTATTAGGTCTTCTTACATTCAACTTATTCCATTTTATTGCAAGGCCTTATTAATATTGACCTTTATTACATTTGAATATATTGTTCTACCTATGCGCAGGTTAGGACCCTAACATGAGTGTTAAGCCATGGGACAATGTAGTCATTAAAATCGAGGATAATATGAGTTGTTGGATCACTCTATGTTGGGAAAAAATTCATACTAATGCATACTAAAGAAACATGTTAAGAAACACACTTTAACCTAACGACACATTAGAAAAAAATGATCTTAACTAAATCCTAAGTGTCTAATTATCCTAGCATCCCCCCTTAATATCAACTTGGGATATGATTGAAGGATTTACAAAGGTGACACAATAGGAGAAAGAATGAGGCATTAGATACTATCCCCCCTTAATGACAACTACATGAACTCTTAACATAGATCAAAGTTGGAAACTTCACTTTTGTAAGATACTTTGTGAAAATGTTTGCAACTTGATCTTTTGTAAGGAAAAAGAGCACTTCATTAACTCAATCATGAATGATATTTCTGATGAAGTGCATGTGTATCTCAATGTGATTGTTATGTTGATGTTGATATGGATCTTTGGAGAGATTGATGGGACTCTAATTTTCATACTAGAGGGTGGTCGGATGTTGTTGTTGGAATACAAACTGTGAAAGGATCAATCAAAGCCACAAGGCTTCTTGAATTTCATTAACCACTACTCGATACTCTTCTTCGGTGGAATAAAGAGAAATATCCTATTGTTTTTTACTCGCCCAAGTGATAGGTCCAAAACCAAGGATGAAAACATAATATGTAGTAGAATTTTGATCATTATGGTCTTCAACCCAATATGAATTAGTGAAACCAATCAACAAAGGAGCCCCTCCTGAATTGTAATGTAGACTGAAACGAACTGTAACTTAGAAAGACCGAAGTATCCTTTTATCTTTTTTCCAATGAATTTCATGGGGTGTTTTCATAGATTGGTAAAAAATACCAACAACAAAGGAAACATCATGATGGGTATGAGTCAAATATATGAGGCTACCAACTAATTGATGGTACAAGGTGGCATCAAATTTGGGAGAAGTACCAGTGGTAGAAAGTTTGACTCTAGACTAGAAGGGAGAAGGGGTTGGTTTATAATCATCCATGTGAAAGATACAAATAAGGTCACAAGCATACTTAGACTAGGAAATAAAAATTCCTTCCTTGGTTTGCAATACTTGGAGGTCAAGGAAATAATGCACATATCCTAATTTTGCCATTTCAAATTTATTTTTAAGGTTAGATTTTACATGGGTTAAAAGTTTAGGGTCACTACTAGTGAGGATAAGGTTATCAACATAAATAATAAGGATTATGATATGTCTTCCTACTTTCTTGGTATAGGCATTAGGGTTAGAATGACATCTACAAAAGTTGGTGTCAAGTAAAAAGTTGTCGATTTTCGCATACCAAGATTGAGGAGTTTGCTTAAGACCATAAAGAGATTTATTAAGGAGATAAGCAAGGTTGGAGTCATTCTAGACATAGCCAAGAGGTTATTCCATGTATATTTCTTCTTGAAAATCCCCATGCAAGAAGGCACATTTAACATCCATCTAATGGACCTCCAATTTATGTGAGGCGGAAAGGGATAGAACAAGGTGGATGGAACTCATTTTGGTTATGGAGGAAAAGGTTTCATTATAGACAATGTATTCAACTTGAGAGAACCCTTTGGAAAATAATCCAGCCTTGTTTCTTTCAACACTTCCATATGATGCATACTTAGTTCTATACACCCATTTACATCTGAAAATTTTTCTTCCTTTTGGAAGAGGTACAATATCCCAAGTATCATTCACCATTAAAGAGTGATACTCTTCATTCATTGTTATGTCCCAATCTGAATGACCTGAAGCTTATGCAAATTTTTATGGATCATGAGTCTCTACAACTTGAGACAAAAGAGAAGAGACACACTAGAACTATGAACGTGTCTGACCCTGATATGAAGGATCATCAACAAGATCACCAACTGCTTCTCAAGTTGAACAGACCCATCTTGGAAGATATGATGCTAGTGTAGGTTCATGTTCAATGGAATCATATGGAAGAAGGAGGATGTGGATTTTAATCCTCACTATCATTATCATTTGAAGAAGAAACCATAACAGGAACAAAAGATGGCACAAATGTGGAATATGGATCATTGGCCGAAGATGGAACAAACATCACATTAGGCTTGTAGGCCAAGATATTTTCATCAAATTTAACATCTCTTCTAATAATAATTTCATGGGAATGAAGTTGAAGAAGACTATAACCTTTGACATCTCCTGAATATCCAAAAAAAATGCACTTCTCACTTTTATACCATAAAGCTTTCCTTTTCTCATTAGCAATGTGAGCCCATGCTACATGCAAGTGTCTTACATCTAGATTAATTTTATTCCATGCTTCTTCTGGTGTTATATTTGTTAGAGCATTTGTGGGAGTGTGATTTACTATGTAATTTTAACAATTAATGGATTTCTCCCAATAATGAAGACTTAATCCCTTATATTGGATCATACAATTAGCCATTTCTTTTAATGTGTGATTATTTCTTTCAGTAGCACCATTTTTCTATGGTCACTACAAGGATAACACCTTATTGCGGAGGTTTTTATGGAACCTCCCTGAAAAGTTTATGCCTTAGCTATTTATAGTGGAGGTTGTTAGTAGAGGTGGTTGGGTGGAGGTTTTTGCAGATATTTTTTCTCGGTGCACCTTTAAGGTATATATGCATTGGTGAGTTCATGAACAATAAATAAATAGTGCATCCATGTTTCAGTATCACCGCCATAATTTATAATAAAATTACATGAACCAAATAAATCACATTGGTTCCATTGAACATTACGCATCAGTTTCATTGAATAGTATGCATTGGTGCACCTCACTGTTGTCATATGCACCGCGGTAGGGTAAATAAAAAAATTCACCAAACCAATTTTCATTTTTAAAGTGCATCTCATGCTTCCAAACTCTCAAGCAAGAACCGATGCTCACCTTTATTCTTAAGATGCAATGTTTCCAGTGCTCTACACTAACTTGGATAACTCCATTGGTGGATTCCACACATTTCCAAATTTTGGAAATTACCACGAATTTTTATTTCCTCTCAACAGTGGAACCATGCCTCCTCAACACATACAAGATGAGGTAAATTTTTTATTACCTTCCTATTTTCATTTTCATCCAATCAAAAATATAATTTAGCTCGAAATTTGGAAAAAAACAATCAATTTCGCGATGCACCTGAATGGTTCGGCTCACCCCGAAGTGGTGCATACTATGTTAAGTTCATAGTGAGCACTCCCACTGGTGAAACTCTTATATGTATGCATCGGTTCCTTCCAAGAAAGAACACCGCGATGAATTACTAAAAAAACAAAGTGGTGTGTCCTTCAAAACACCCAAAAATCGATGCACAATGAGCTTCTACCCACACCAGTACACTACACTTCATTAACCACACCGTTAACTCAAGGATATATAAAATTTAGTCTGACAATGCACCAAGTTTAACCAATTTCACTGAGGTGTACTGGAAATATAAATCCCTGACACGTCAATGTTCAGACGCATTGCCATACTTTATAATAAAATTACAGGCACCGAATAAATCGCATCGGTGCCATTGAAAATTACACACCATTGCGCCTCATTGTTTTCAGGCACACTGCGGTAGGGTAAATTAAAAAAAAGTCCAAACCAATTTTCATTGTTATAGTGCATTATGTGCTTCCAAAATCTCAAGAAAGCACTAATTCTCACCTTTGTTCCTAAGACGCCCTGTTTCCAGTGCTCTACACCAAATTGGATAGCTCCATTGGTGGATTCCACACATTTCCAAATTTTGGAAATTACCATGAATTTTCATTTCCTCTCAAAGGTGCAACCATGCCTCTTTGGGAAAGAAGAGATTAGACAAGTTATTTATTAACTTCTTATTTTCATTTTCATCCAATCAAATTAGAAATTATCTTGAAATTTGACATTTTTTTCAATTTCGTGTGGTGCAACTGTGACGTCGAGCGTGCCACCCAGGCACGTTCGCTCTCAGAGGATCTTTTTCGTTCTCGCCCGAAGAGCTCCAAGGTACTTCTGTTTCCCTATCAGGAAATATGCACCCATAGATTTCCTTCCCTGAGGTCTCCCCTTTGCTACCAGGAGATTAGCTAAATCTCGCTACCTCGCGAGTTCGTGACTCAAAGCCTCCGACTCTTCCTTTCCAATCTTGCGATACCCGAAATAGAGATACGGGTATAACTCCTTTCTTTGTTAGTTCCCTCACCGCATGCAACCATGGGCTAGGCTTAAATTTTAGTGCCTCTCGCAACCTCACAACCTTTCCACCTCGCCGGTTGAACCGTCGAGTTTTCACCCTCCTATTCCGCGAGTCCCTGAGATGCGAGAATTCAACAGAATGTTGACTTCTATCTCCAGGTAACACGTGTCCACCCGTCTACCACGCAGGTCCCACCTTATGCTCTGCCATGCGTCCACACGAACCTTGTCCCTCGGCACTTCGCGACTCGCGAATCCTAATTCCAATACTGCGGGACTTCTCACGGCGAGATCCTGAGATCTTCGTTCCACCTGTATTCCACTCACCTAATTTGCTATGGCCCACACAGTCCACCATATATCAGGATATCACTTCTCGCAACCTCGTGATCCCCGTGACTGAATTCTTGGGTCTTATCTCACGAGACTCCGATACACGATCCCATGTGCAGATCCAATGGTCCTCTTACGATCTGGATCCAATGGCTATTTTCCTTCTCATGCCTCATGTCCTGGTGACCTTGAGTACCCAATACTTGGGCTCTCACCCTGTGAACTCCCGAGTTCGCAAGATCTCTTGATCTCTGCCACCTGTCCTTCTCATATGGACGGCTCCTAGCCTCTCACCACTTCGCCACTTCGCGTCCTCGTGCCTCACGACTTTTAACACCCAATACTTGGGCTTTCACTCTGTGAACTCCCGAGTTCGCGAGATCTCTCGATCTCTGCGACCTGTCTTACTCAGATGGACAGTTCCTAGTATTCTCGCCACTTCACCACTCGCGAAGCTGAAGGACTTCCCTTTCGGTCCTCCAATGTCTGAGTCTTTGAAATGAGAGAATCTCCTTACACGCGTCCTCCATGATGAACGACTCTAATCTTGTAGGGATATCACGCCTCGCGATACCGTTGTTCTTGTTGCACAACCTTTGGGGCTTCAACTTGCGAGTCCCCGATACACGATACCTCATGTAGATCTAACGGCTCTTGTGACTCGAAATCGACGCTCTGTCCCTCTTGAGCTTCAAATCCTTCAGACCTTTCCACCGTAACCTCCTTGCACCTCTGCAAGATCTGACGATCCTCAGAACTTCGCCACTTCTCCTCAGAGGATTTTGACCGTCCGTTCTTCCTTGGTTAATCCACAATATGAACAAAGTGTCTTTCCACGAGACTCCTTCATCACTTCGCCAACCTGCGACGTTTCTTGCAACTTCAGTTCCACTTATCTACGTTGATCTTCGGTGACTCAGAGGCCTACCCTTCCTGAGCTTTCCACAACTTCAACCTCAACGAAGTTCTCTGCACACACTCCCTGCGGCAACCCTACGAACACTTCAACTGTTCAAACTCCCTTTGACTCTGCACATACCCGTAGCAGCAGTCCTTCAATACTTCTTCTCAGTTTCACGACTGAGACTCTCCTTAGCCTATGCACTCCTTGCACAGCTTTAACAACCCAATTTCCCTTTTGGTTGCTTTGAGGACAAGAGTTTAACTCCCTGAGCCTTTTGTCAATGCACTCCTTGCGGACGACTTCAACTGCACTCCATGCAGGAATCCTTGCTTAGAAGAGAAACAATTGTAACTCACCTCACTTCCTCTCAGATTTGAATCTCGACACATGAAATCATATGCACAGCATCTCAAAACAATACATAACCGAGAACAAATGTTCATGAGCATATTAACAACACACACACACACAGAACACAAAACCATGAATCTGAATCAATTCCTTCTATTAATTCAAGATGTATACATGGATGTCTTCTACAACTCTCTGCTATTCTCCTATGCTCTCCCTACTCTGAATTATTTTGGCTTCTCTATCTCTGTTACAAATTGAGAAATGAGGGTGTCTATATCTGTTTTCCCTCCTGCGCTCTAAAACTGTCTAATCTAAGAACTCCATTCTATCTACCTGCATCTACTACTATAAATGCCTCTGTCTATCTCAGACGAGAGTGTATGGATCGAGGTCTGATTACATTTTACCAAGATATCTCAGACGAGAGCGTATGTCTCGAGGTCTGATTACATTTTTACCAAGGTGCCTAAATTAAATGATCTCATTTATGTTTGCGCATCAACTTCAAGGGAAATTCAAAAACTTGCGCTGGACGTCTTCCAGCTGTCTTCTGCTTTCACATTGGTTTTGCTTGACGTGAGGGATTCTCCTGCATCATACTCCCTTGCTTGAAAATTTGCATGGGCTTCTGTCCATGAGCTCCTGCACGGTATTTTCATGCTTCAAAATTTCTTCTTCAGTCTCCCAGCTGGCACCTTCAACTGGATGACCCTTCCACTTGACCAGATATTTGAAATATTCTTTCCTTCTAGTTTTCTTACCCACTCGTTTATTTAGTATCTGCTCCATCTGTGGCTTTTCTGCAACTGGCATCTTCTTATACCACTGGACCTATGGTTGATAATCACTTTCTTCTCCTACTTCATCAACTTTATATGGATATAAATCCGAAACATTAAATGTCAGAGATATTCCAATGCCCTCTGGTAACTTGATCTCATAAGCATTCTCTCCCATCTTCTTCAAGACCTTGCATGGTCCAATTTTCTTCATCTTCAGCTTGTTGTATGTTCCTCTCGGAAACCTTTCCTTCCTCAAATGCGCCAGAACTAGATCACCAACTTCAAACTGAAGTTGTCTCCGGTGCTGATCTGCTCTGTGTTTGTACTCCTGACTTGACTTCAATAGTCGCTCCTTCACCTGGCTGTGAAGTCCCTTCATCGCTTCAGCGAATTCTGCTGCACTAGCACTGCTAGTATCAGTCTGTTTTGAACCCCTCAATTCAGAAACCCCTCTTGGATGCCTTCCATATACAATCTGGAATGGACTTTTTCCTATGCTCCTGTTCACTTAATCATTGTAAGAAAACTCTACTTGCGGTAATATGCTATCCCAGCTGTTATGGTGCTCCGTCACCAAGCTCCTCAGCAAGTCTCCCAGACTTCTGTTGACCACTTATGTTTGTCCATCCGTCTGAGGATGATAAGCATAACTAAACATCAAATTAGTTCCTCACTTCTTCCATAATGTTCTCCAGAAATGCCCTATGAATTTTGTGTCTTTGTCTGAAACTATGCTTTTTGGCAATCCATGGAGTCGAACGATCTCTTTGAAAAACAAATTTACGATGTGAGTCGCATCACTGGTTTTCTAGCATGGAATAAAATGTGCCATCTTGGAAAACCTATCCACTACCAAAAAGATGGAATCAACACCTCTTTGGGTCCTTGGCAATCCCAATACAAAATCCATGCTAATTTCATCCCACGTCTTGTCTGGTATGGGCAATGGATGATAAAATCCTGCATTCTGCTTTCTTCCTTTTGAATGCTGGCAAATCCTGCACCTGTCTACAAACTTCTTGACTTCTGACCGCATCCCTGGCCAAAAGTATGACTCGCTCATCTTTTCAAATGTCTTATCATGGTCAAAATGTCCTGCCAATCCTCCACTGTGCTTTTCCTTCAACAAGTTCTCCCTCATGGAGAAATTCAGAATACACAGTTGATTGCCTTTGAACAACAATCCATCCTGGATCACATACTCTATCCACTGACTTCTATCTCTGAGAACTGGATTCTCAGCTACTTCATAAGCCTCCTTAAAGTCTGAATCATCTGCATACATGTCCTTAAGATCATCAAAGCCTAACGTCCTTACTTTGAACTACTGCAACAACAAACATTTCCTGCTCAAAGCATCAGCCACTTTGTTAGCAGTACCCGGAATATGTTTAATCACAAAAGTGAAATTTTGCATGTATTCTACCCGTTTAACATGCCTCTGATTCAACTTTTCTTGTTGAGTCACAAACTGTAATGCATGGTTATCACTATATAGAATAAATTCTTTTGGAATCAAATAGTGCCTCCATTTCTTCAATGCTTGGGTGATGGCATAGAATTATTTATCATACATGGAGTACTTTTCTTTTGCCTCATTCAGCTTCTTGCTGAAATATGCAATTGGTCTGTCCTCCTGACTCAAGACCGCTCCGATTGCAAACCCGCTTACATCACATTTCACCTGAAATGTTTTCTGAAAATCTGGCAACACCAGAATTGGTTGTTCTGTAATCTTTTGTTTCAATAAATTGAAACTCTTCTCAGCTTCTTCAGTCCAGTGAAAAGATTTATGTCTTTTCTTGACTGTATCCATCATTGCTGTGCTGATTCCACTGAAATTTCTGATGAATTTTTGGTAGAAACTAGCCAGTCCATGAAAACTTTTCACCTCGAATATGTTCTTTGGTGATGCCCAATTCTTAATTACCTCCACCTTATCTGGATCCATCCTCAACTCATTTGCATATATAACAAAACCCAGATAAATGAGTTATGTCTTCATAAATGAGGACTTCTTCATATTTATCAACAACTTCTCTTGCTGTAATCTCTTCATCACAATGGCCAAATGCTTCAAATGCTCAGCCTTTGTCTTGCTGAAAACCAATATGTCATCCAAATACATGATGACAAATTTCCCGATGAACTCCTTCAGGACTTCATTCATCAACCTCATAAAGGTACTTGGTGCATTTTTCAAGCCAAACGACATGACAAGCCATTCATACAAACCTTCGTTTGTCTTGAATGCTGTTTTCCATTCGTCACCTTCTCTCATACGAATCTGATGATATCCACTCTTCAAATCTATCTTTGAAAAACAATTTGCTCCACTTAAGTAGTCCATCAAATCATCCATTCTCGGCAATGGGAATCTATACCTGATAGTTATCTTGTTCATCACCCTTGAATCAGTGCACATCCTCCAGCCTCCATATTTCTTCGGACTGAGTACTATTGGAACAACACATGGGCTCAAGCTTTCCCTGACCAAGCCTTTTTCCAACAACTCCTGGACCTGTCTTTTAACTTCTTCATTTTCTTGCGGCATCAACCTGTACGTGACTTTGTTTGGCAAACTAGCTCCTGGTATGAGGTCTATATGGTGACTCACGCTCCTCATCGGTGGTAACGAACGAGGTAGTTAATCCACTACAATATCAACAAACTCTTCCAGCAGTTCTTGAACTTCTCTTGTTAAATCGTCCACTCTTGTGCTAGTTAGAAAAATTCTTGGTTTTATGACCACAAATAATTGTGGATCCTCCTTCTTCTTAACTTCTATAAGAAGTTCCTTCCCACTCATGAGAAGTACTATGTTTCTTGCTTCCGGTTTCACTTCTTTATCCTCAAATGGATACAACATATGGGTTCTCCCATTCCTTTTCAGGGTATATGTGTTCATCCTCCCATCATGAATTACATTCCTATCATATTGCCATGGTCTACCCAGCAATAAATGACAGACATCCATAGGAATAACATCACATAAAATTTTATCATTATATCCTCCTATCTTAATGTCAACTAAGCATTGTTTAGTGACATTTACCTGATGTCCCTTCTGTAGCCATGAAAATTTGTATGGACTCGAGTGATCAGTTGTCTCCAGCTCTAGCTTTTCTACCATCTCAGTTGAAACGATATTATCAGTGCTTCCACTGTCCACGATGACCTTGCATGCCCAAGCCTTGGTCTTGCAAGAAGGCCTAAAAAGACTGTTCCTCTGCACTGAGTTCTCCATCTCCTTCTCTAGCATCAAAAGGACCTTCCACATCACCAATGATCTTCCACCTTTAGCGTACTCTACCTCAACATCTCGCCTCTGTGCCTTGGCGATGCGAGTCTCTCCATTTTCTTTCCTTTTCTTTGGACACTCGAATGACTTGTGCCCATTTTTTCCACATGTGAAGCATGTGATTACTCCACCTCTTCCTCTTCCTCTACCTCTGGTATGAGGAAACCTATTATTATCAGCATATCCTCCTCTCTGCTCAGTATGTTGTTCTCTTTTCTAAGCATATCGCCCTCGCTGCGAACTTCCACCTCTCTCTGTCTGAGTCTGAGGTTTCTTCCAGTCATCCTTGGGCTTCTGGTATTTATCTTGGGCAACCGATTTGCCTTTGGGATGACTCCTGCCTCTGCCTCACTAACCTTGCTTACGACTCAGCTTCTCTTCAACTTTCAAAGCCATTTGATAGGCATCCTCCACCATTCAAATAGTTGCCATATTTATTTCATCCTGAATTTTATACCTCAGGCCATTCATATACCTAGCCACCTTTTCGTCATTGCTTTCGCGATGACCTGCTCTGATATTTAACTTGTAAAATTCCTCAGTATACTCTTTCATTGTCATCAGCTTCTGTCTCAGGTTCTGCATCCTTCTGAATAGAGAAATTTGATAATCCCTGGGAATGAATTTTGCCTTCATCTTTGCAATCATCCTGTCCCAGCTCTTAATTTTCTGCTTGCCCTAGCAATGCCTGTCAGCTTGTAGTTCATCCCACCACAAGGCTGCATGTCCTTTTAATCTTGTTATGACATGTCTAACCTTCTTATCATCTTCGATATCTTCATAATCGAAGTAAGTGTCAAGAGTTCTAATCCAATCTAGCAGCTCTTCCGCATCCATATTTCCCTCATAAACTGGAATGTCCATTTTTACCTTTGTACTCATTCTTGCAACATCTTTAAGTAAGCGTTCACTCACTGCATATTCCGTTGGGATTTCTTCTCCTCCGTGTCCAGTATCCTCTTCATCTTCGGATTCACTGATATCTCCTACATCAGCTTTGCGCCTCTGTGATGTCTCCATATCCTCCATTCTGGCACGAAGATTTCACACTTCTCTCTCCATGTCTGGATCCTGTACTGGCCCACCTCTTTCTTTGGACAATTCCCTTTCCTCCTCTGGATCGGGTGATTGTCTACCTCTCCTCCTTGGCGACATGATGAATTCTCCTCCTCCTCTGCTACAGAAAGCAAAGAAGCTTTTCTAAGCTCTGATACCACTTGACGTCAAGCGCGCCACCCAGGCACGTCTTCTCTCACAGGATCTTCTTCGTTCTCGCCCGAAGAGCTCCAAGGTCCTTCTATTTCCCTATCGGAAAATCTGCACCCACAGAAATCCTTCCCCGAGGTCTCCCCTTTTCTACCGGGAGATCAGCTAAATCTCACTACCTCGCGAGTTCGTGACTCAAAGCCTCCGACTCTTCCTTTCCAATCTTGCGATACCCGAAATAGCGATACGGGTATAGCTCCTTTCTTTGTTAGTGCCCTCACCACATGAAACCGTGGACTAGGCTTAAATGTTAGCGCCTCTCGCAACCTCACAATCTCGCCACCTCGTCGGTTGAACCGTCGAGTTTTCACCCTCCTATTCCGCGAGTCCCTGAGATGCGAGAATTCAACGGAATGTTGACTTCTATCTCCAGGTAACACATGTCCACTCGTCGACCACGCAGGTCCCACCTTATGCTTTGCCACGCATCCACACAAACCTCGGCCCTCGACACTTCGCGACTCACGAATCCTAACGCCAATACTTCGGGACTTCTCGTGGCGAGATACCGAGATCTTCGTGCCACCTGTATTCCATTCACCTGCTTCGCTATGGCCCACACAGTCCACCAGCTGTTGGGATATCGCTTCTCGCAACCTCGCGATCCCCGTGACCAAATTCTTGGGTCTTATCTCACGAGACTTCGATACACGATCCCACATGCAGATCCAATGGTCCTCTTACGATCCGGATCCAATGGCTATTCTCCTTCTCGCGCCTCGCGTCCTCGTGACCCTGAGTACCCAATACTTGGGCTCTCACCCTGCGAACTCCCGAGTTCGCGAGATCTCTTGATCTCTGCCACTTGTCCTTCTCAGATGGACGGCTCCTAGCCTCTCGCCACTTCACCGCTTCGCGTCATCGCGCCTCACGACTTTTAACACCCAATACTTGGGATTTCACTCTATGAACTCCCAAGTTCGCGAGATCTCTCGATCTCTGCCACCTGTCCTACTCAGATGGACGATTCCTAGTCTTCTCGCCACTTCACCACTCACGAAGCTGAAGGACTTCCCTTTCGGTCCTCCAATGTCTGAGTCTCCGAGATGAGAGAATATCCTTACACGCGTCCTCCACGACGAATGGCTCTGATCTTGTAGGGATATCGCGCCTCGCGATACCACTTTTCTTGTTTCACAACCTTTGGGGCTTCAAATCGCAAGTCCCTGATACAAGATACCTCGTGTAGATCTAACAGCTCTTGTGACTCGAAATCGATGCTCTGTCCCTTCTGAGCTTCAAATCCTTCAGAACTTTCCGCCGTAACCTCCTTGCACCTCTGCAATATCTGACGATCCTCAGAACTTTGTGACTTCTCCTCAGAGGATTTCGACCGTCCGTTCTTCCTTGGTTAATCCACGAGATGAATAAAGTGTCTTTCCACTAGACTCCTTCGTCACTTCGCCAACCTGCGACGTTTCTTGCAACTTCAGTCGTACTTATCTACGCTGATCTTCGGCGACTTAGAGGCCTACCCTTCCTGAGTTTTCCAAAACTTCAACCTCAATGAGGTTCTCTGTACGCACTCCCTAGAGAAACCCTACGAACACTTCAATTGTTCAAGCTCCCTTTGACTCTGCACATACCCGTAGCAGCAGTCCTTCAATACTTCTGCTCAGTTTCACGACTGAGACTCTCCTTAGCCTGCGCACTCCTTGCACGGCTTTAACAACCCACCTTCCCTTCTTGTTTCTTTGAGGACAAGAGTTTAACTCCCTGAGTCTTCTGTCAATGCACTCCTTGCGAACGAATTCAACTGCACTCCATGCATGAATCCTCGCTCAGAAGAGAAACAATTTTAACTCACCTCACTTCCTCTCAGATTTCAATCTCGACACATGAAATCATATGCACAGCATCTCAAAATAATACATAACCGAGAACACACGTTCATGAGCATATTAAAAACACACACACACAGAGAACACAAAACCATGAATCTGAATCAATTCCTTCTATTAATTCAAGATCTATACATGGATGTCTTCTACAACTCTCTGCTATTCTCCTATGCTCTCCCTACTCTGAATTATGTTGGCTTCTCTATCTCTATTACAAATTGAGAAATGAGGGTGTCTATATCCGTTTTCCCTCCTGTGCTCTAAAACTGTCTAATCTAAGAACTCCATTCTATCTACCTGCATCTACTATTATAAATGCCTCTGTCTATCTCAGACGAGAGCGTATGGATCGAGGTCTGATTACATTTTACCAAGCTATCTCAAACGAGAGTGTATGGATCGAGGTCTGATTACATTTTTACCAAGGTGCCTAAATTAAATGATCTCATTTATGTTTGCGCATCAACTTCAAGGGAAATTCAAAAACTTGCGTTGGACATCTTCCAACTATCTTCTGCTTCCACGTTGGTTTTTCTTGACGTGAGGGATGCTCCTGCATCAAACTAAACAATACGACTCACCCCAAAGCAGTGCGTATTGTGTTAGATTCACAATGAGCATCATCGATGGTGTGTTGCATATATTTACACACCAATGTCATTCAAGCAAGAACACCATAATAAATTATTAAAAGAAAAAGTGGTGTGTCCTTTGGAACGCCCCTAAACTGACGCACAATGGGCTTCTAACTGCATTGGTACATTTCACTTCATTAACCACACCGCTAGATCAATGATATTCAAAATTTAACCTAGAGGTGCACCAAGTTTAACCAACCACACTGGGGCATACCTAAGAAATAACACCCCGATGCGTCAATGTTTAAACACACCGCCATACTTTATAAAAAAAATACACGCACTAAATAAATCACACTTGTGTTGTTGAACATTGCGCACCGGTACACTTCACATAATTAATGACACCACTAACATAATGATTTATAAAATTTAAAGTATCGATGCAACTAGTTCAATCCAATGCATCGATATTGTATATAGAAAGGCACCGGGACATATATTTCCCAAATTTTCATAGTGGGGTATCTCATTGGATGCCTCATTCCCAATGCTCTATCCTTTACAATGCACTGAGGTACAAAATGCCAGTGCTCCACTATCACGATGGTACCAGTGCATTAATAGTAAAACATCACACCACTTTAGTTGTGATACTGAAGTTTAGCTTAACGATGCCCATCAGTCCAAAAAACACACCAGTGCCATAAAGACAATGTCATCGGTAAACAACATGCCAGTTCTCTGGTATACATAGTGCATAGGTGATTTCGATTTAACAAAGGGCACTGTGGATTTTCACGCTATAAATTTTAGCATTGCGGTGCGTCTTTGTTAAATAAATGAATCGGTGTTTTTAAAATCACTAAACTGACGTGGTTAAAAGCATTGATTTGGTTTGTAATGTCCTATGGTATGCACTAATTAGTGTTTCTATTGTTTTGAGATAGCACACCATCCTCGGAGCATATGTTATGTTTGTGAGACACCAGTTTATTTTAAATAATATTTTGCAAAAACAAATTAATTTTTTATTTTTTTATATACACGTCATTTATATATATATATATATATATATATATATATATATATATATATATATATATATATATATATATATATTTGTTTTATAATTTCAATTTATTTTATTTGTATATATGTACCTAACAATATTTGTATGTGAATTAGAGACGATGACGACAAGAGGACGATCAGGTGGAGCAGCTGTAGGTGGAGACACACACATTTTTGCTTGAGAGGGAGGCCAGAGAGAGGGATAGGGAGTTGTACCCTCACCCTCTTTCATAGCATACATGATACCTTTTGATGGATATTGTCCTCCTGAAGTGTTATCAAGAGGGTACATCCCTTAGGGGGAACTCAACATTGTTACAAGTGTTGATCCATCACTGGGATCATGCGAGACATGGGTTCAATGTTGGTCCCAATTTGTGGTATCATCCCACGAATGAGGATGTATATTTCATCACTGGGTTGTCTAGGAGGGGGGTGTATTTTCCCCATTTCATTATGTTATTTCCCAGTGTTTCATGAGAGACACATCAAGCATATGTGCAGAGATATGTCAATTCGGGTATTCTTTCATCTTCAGAGTTCCATATTCATGGTGGCTAACTACGGATAGGTGCATTTTAGAGACACGATGTCAGGTGCTTCTATCATATTCTCTCATCACTGTCACATTATAGCTCTGATGGGAAGCACATTATTTTCTCTATGTTATATTTTGTAGATAGTTTATTACAAAATCCTCAAATGTTTAGGTGGGCAGATTTGTTTTTGGAAGAGTTTTTTCATGCATTAGATCATTGTTGATTTGTTTTTTCTGGGACAAGATTCTTCCCATTCGTGTCTGAGTTGTATACACTCTTTTTTGAGAGGGTCCATGCAACTCGGTCAGCGGTACCCTGCTTTCCTTCTAGGCCTATGTTTGATGTGTGTATGTGCATGTGGGGGAAGTTGATTCCCAAGAGGGGCCAGTTTGAGTTTCCCATTACTTTGGTGGGAAAGGAGGTATTTGATTTATTGTCTAGTGAGAATGATCATGCCCTCAATATTGTAGAGTACCTGTATGTGGGGATATATTGGAGAGGATGTCCAAAGATATGATTTATCACCATAGGAGATACCATATGAGAGAGGTAATATTATCATTGTGTTTTGATCAATCTATTTGCATATTTTTATGTCTTATTTAATGCACATGTAATTTATTGTAAGATATTGTATCAATTATCTTATTATTACTATCTATTGCTTTGTAAATATTGGCACATATGTTGGGGATGCACCTCTCCAAGATCAGCATGAGGTGATGGAGGCGGCATAGGACCAACCTCCAGTACTATATATACCTCACATGACACACAAGCAAAATATGAGAGTCCGACTAGAGGTGGAGGATGAGCTATGACGTGTCATGACTAGTCACGGAGTGGTACTTGTACCCCCTAGAGTCATATTACGGGTAAAGTATCTCTCTACAACATGGATGTATTTTCCTCATGACATGACGATGTTGATGTGTCATATTGTTGGTGTCGTCAACCTCATAAATACGTTGAGGGGTGGTGCTCACGATCCAACTACATCTATCTCATCAACAAATCCATCCACATCCTCTACTCAGTCACATGGTCCTCCTCCTTATTATCCTACACACGAGTTGGTTGTATCATTTATCGATCCTCTTGATTTCCCTCCACATGTGTCGGATCCTGGATCCATATCTAATCCTCCTCCTCCTTCTCACATTTCTCCTTCACATGTGTATGAACCTGTATCCACGTTTGATCCTCCTCCTCCCCCTCTTACTTCTCCTCCACATGCCTCACCATATTTTATGATCCTCCCCCTCCTCCTCTTGTGCCACCATCCATCGATAATTTTCTTTCTCCTAGTCCACATGTGTCATCATGCACCGATCCCCCTCCTCCTCCTCTTCCTCCACATGTGACACAAGATTTTGATACTTTGGACGCTATGATCACATCAAGTATTGTTCATGCACATCTTCATGATATTGATATAGAGACACTTTATAGTGCACTTATGTTGACATTTTCTCTTGAGATAGTTGTTCTTGATAGAGGCTCTACCTCTGATAGAAGATACATTGATGCACCTAGCTCTGATGGTGGACCTAGCTAGTAGTGGTATTGATTGACATTTATACTAATTGTTTTTAGTAAAATGTTATATTATAAAAATAATTAAATATAATAATGTTGATGATGTAATGATAATGATATTTTTTTAAATTTTTATTATTCAAAGACTACTAGACAAAGTTTTAATATAATTTTTTACTAAAATCACAATGATTATATTTTAATAATATTTATTTTTTCCAAATATTTTATTAATTTATATTATCCAACTATTATAATATATGAAATTTATTCAATTAAATTTAAAATAATGAATATAGAGAATAATAATACATTTTGATCTATACACTTTAGATGAAATCATTTCTCATTTTTTACTCTAATACAGACTTTATGAATCTTTTATTAAAAAATAATATCACCCATTATTTTATAATTAGTAAAATTAACAAAGGTTTCTATACTTTTAGATAAGTATGGATCATTAAAATTTTCCTTAATTTTGACTAGGCTCTAGAAAAAGAATCTTTTAGAATTTCCATGTCCTTCCTATATTGACACTTATTTCAAGGAGAATGCAAAAAAAAATATTAATATAAGTTTAAATGATGATAAAACTAAAGGATGGAATGGAATAGGTGAAAGCCATTATGGTTGCACTAGTTAAGGTAGGGAATGCCATCAAAGTTGGTTATTCCAAGTACACCACAAGTATTGTAGATGTTGCACGAAGTTATTTTGTTAGAATTGTCCTTAGAAGTTCCATCAAAATAAGTATATATTTATTTGAATTTTTATTTTCTCAAATAATAAAAATTTTGAGGTTTGAATATTTTTTAATATCTTCATTTTTTGTTAGATAAAATATAACTTAAATAAATATTTACTATTGTACGCCACCAACATTGTGATATATCAATTAATTCTTAGTAATTCAAGCATTAATTCCCACACATTAATGCTTAGTGATATATCAATTAATGCCACCAACTTAATGCTTAGTAACACTGGGGCGGAATTCCCACGCCCGAACCGACTAATGTTTTTTACAGAGACCTTTTCAGCTCCAATAACCTCATAGATATTCTACCGACCAGACTTCTCCCTACTTGGCGCAACGGGAGATCGAGAAACGAGGCCATTGCAAGAAGACTTGATCATTTTTTAGTCTCTAAAAATTTCTTATCCTCCACAACTATCCCGTCCTCGTGGGTGGTACTTCCCTACTATTCTGACCATGCTCCAATTATCTTAAAGTTGAACCTTCTCCACCGGTACAATTCTTACCCTTATAAATTCAATCATCACTGGCTATCTTCGATAGACTACACTGATCTTGTGCACTCGGTCTGGACAGACTTGGTCTTTCTGGGAGAAAGCAATCCACAGCTAAGATTAGTCTGGAAATTAAAGGCTTTAAAAGTCCTGGAGCAAGCGTAAAAAGGTAACGGAGAAGGATCATTTAAACAACATTGAATCTAAGATTAATAATCTAATTTTCCGATCAGCCTCTGCCCAACTGTCATTAGAGGACACCGACACTCTAAAGATGCTAGAGAAGAACAGAGCTCACATTCTGCAAGAAGAGGAACAAATCTGGAGGCTTCGAAGCTGAGCGACCTGGCTTAACTCTGTTACAGGTATGAACTAACTGAGAGGGGGGGGTGAATCAGTTAGTGTAGATTATTAACCATTTACTCTCATTTTTCACTTTGAATCATTAATCTTAGTGGCAATGAGTCTTTAC
>JZKD02S1941115.1:240348-253894 GCA_000966675.3 Picea glauca
TGTTCCAGCATTCGTGTTCCAGCATGCGTTTTAGCATCTACGTTTCAGCATCTGTGATTCAGTATTTGTGTTTCAGCATCTACATTTCAACATCTGTGATTCAACATTTGTGTTTTAGCATCTACGTTTCAACATCTGAGATTCAACATTTGTGTTTCAGCATCTACGTTTCAACATCTGTGATTCAACATTTGTGTTTCAGCATCTACGTTTCAGCATCTACGTTTCAACATCTGAGATTCAGCATCTGTGTTCACCATACACAATCAATTGCCATCAATGACAACCTTGATCATCTGCATCATCTCTGCTGTAGCCATATTTCCAACAAACTCAGGGGACTCCAATACCAATTTTTTTCACAGATTAGCAAGCCACAACAAAAATAAAAAACTGATTTGGTCTATTCAAAATGATCGCAACGAGACGATTCGAGGTCAAGACTCTATCAAACAGGAAGCGATCACCTATTTTGGAAATATCTTCAAAGCAAATGAAATTCATTCTTATCTTGAGAAAGTTGTCACTGCCAGACTTTTTCTGAAATTGGTATCAGTTACTGAAGAAGACTTGTTTAAGCCTGTCAGCTTGCCTGAACTCAAGGATATTTTAAATCACTTCAAAAAAGAGAGAAGTCCAGGGCCCGATGGCTGGACAACAGAATTCTTCTCTTTTTTCTTTGATCTCGTTGGTCTGGATCTTCTCCAGATGGTGGAGGACACTCGCACCAAAGGTAAGGTTCATAAAAGTATTAACTCCACCTTCCTGGTATTGATCCCGAAGGAGAATCATTCTGTCACCTTCAACGACTTCAGACCAATATCTTTGTGCAATATGATTTACAAGTTAGTTTCTAAAGTGATCTCTAATCGGTTAAAGCCTTTTCTGGAAAGGAAAATTTCAGCTGAACAGCTCGGGTTTATTAAAGGTAGACGAATACAAGACGCCATTGGTGCTGCCCACGAGAGCATCCACACCATAAAACAGAAAAATCTGAAGGCATTGATCTTGAAAATTGATTTTAAAAAGGCCTTATACAGCATTGACTGGACTTTCTTGAGACTGATTCTCATCTTGGTGGGATTAGGCAACAATTTTACGGACTGGATTATGTCCTGCGTCACCAGTGTTGGCTTTGCAGTGCTGATCAATGGAGAGGCTTCTAACTTTTTCCACAGTGAAAGGGGGCTCCGTCAAGGGTGCCCACTCTCACCTTACCTCTTCATTCTCCTCTTGGATAGCCTTAGTTTACTTCTTGCCAAATCCATCTCCGAAAACCATATAATGGGTTTAAAGGTTTCAAGGCTTTTCAGGATGGTACACCTTATGTTTGTAGATGACATTCTCCTAATGTCTATGGCTGACCTTCCAGAGTGGATGGCGATCTTGGAGGTTCTTCAGCTTTTCTGCACCGTTACGGGCCTGTCCATTAATCCCTCTAAATCTTATATTCATTATTGGGGTCTTACAGAGGCTGAGCTTTCTCTTTTCAAACTTACCATCCCCTTCTCCTTTTCCGATCTAAAATATGGTTTTAGATACCTGGGCTACCGGCTTAAACTAGGAGTAGCCTCCTCTACTGATTGGTTCTGGTTAGTGGTTATTTTCGAAAGGAAAATAGGCCTTTGGTGCAATAAGTGGTTGTCCCTGGGAGGGCGTTACATCATATTCAAATCGGTGCTTGAAGGCCTCACTATCTATTGGATGACACTTGAGCGAATCCACAAAAAAATTATCATCCTGCTGCGTCGTCTTTCTTACAATTTCCTGTGGAACGATCTTGCTGGAAAACATCGTTTCCACCTATGCAGCTGGCAGTCACTGGCTAGACCCCGAAAGGTTGGGGGCTGGGGGCTCAAAAATCTTTCTATCTTTAACTCATCACTACTGGTTTGTTCTTTATGGTGAGCCATCACCCATGACATCATCTGGAACAGACTCATCATCGACAAATACCTTGGACCCCTTCCTCTCCTTCATTGGATTCGGAAGCCTTCTTTCGATCTGAGAAGGGATTCACCTTTCTGGAAAGGTCTTCTATTCGCCGCGTCGGTGATCTTACACTGGCTTCGGTGGAAGCCCAGTGAGGGGACTGAAATATCTCTTGGGAGAGATAAAATACTTGGATTGGAAAACCATTCTCTCCTCTCTTCTCAACTCGGAACTCAGCTCACTACACAAAATTTCTTTTTCCTTGCTCAAATAAAAGTGGCCACTTGCGCCCCTTTCCGGCCTGACTGCTGGCTACATAGCAGTTCTCTCCAGCTACAGGACCCACTGGCAAAGGAATGGGACGCCTTCACCATGGCATTAAACTCGGCAGGTATCTCTCTCTGCAATGAGCGGGACCCCCTCCTATGGGCCGGGGGTGACGCCTCGGGTATGCTCATAGTCAAGAATGTCTACGAGGCTCTCCTTCATTCTCAGAATTTTGTTGCTGATTCGTCGGGGCTTCTGAAGATATGGAAGTGGTCTTTACCACTCAAGATCCGACTATTCTTTTGGCTATGTGTTAAAGATCGAATGCTCACATGGGAGGAGCTCCGTCGGCGTGGCTGGCAGGGGCCCGGGTTATGCTTCCTTTGCAAACATGACACCGAAGACCTTCAACACCTTATGATACACTGCTCTTTCACAATTAATTGCTGGGAATTGTTATCTTGGTATTTCTCTTTACAGGTGGTCTGGAGCGGTGATACATTCTCCGATTGCTTAGATGCTTGGCTCGCTGACAGATCGGCCCCGCACCCATTGGTGGCTCACGTGTGTTGGCAGATCTGGCTTGAGTGCAACCAGAGTCTTTTTGAAGGTCGTCCTCCCTCCTACCTTGCGGTCCTCCACAAAATTTTGTTCTCTTTTCAATGGCAGTCATCTACTATCAAAGACTTTCATATTAAATCTGTTGACTTCTCGCTGGAGCCTGGGTCCACTTTAATTTGTTTTGATGGCGCAGCACTAGCCAATGGACACTCCTGTGGGGCTGGAGGCACTCTCAAGACCCATCCGACCAGGGTCACCAAGTGGTTTCTGAACTGTGGTGATGGATCCAACACAAAAGCAGAGCTTATGGGTTTGTGGGCATCTCTCTTCCTTGCTTCCAGCTAGTCTTTAAATCACTTAATGGTTCTCGGTGACTCGAGAGTAATTATTGAATGGATCAACCACAAAAGTAATCTTCAATTCATTCACATCGAAGGATGGAAGAAACAAACTAGGGCGCTGGCCAACATCTTCACAGACGCCATTTTCCATCATATTCCTAGATGTCACAATTCTGAGGCGGATGCACTATCCAAGCGGGCTCTAGGTCGGGTGGCTGGGAGACTATCGGTTTACCATTGTGATAATGGTATAGACAGCCCCATCACCTCAATTAATTTTTTCGAGTCATAATGCCCCTTTCTAGTTGTACAAGAAAAGAATTGTTTAATTACAGTCCAAGTTCCGTCTCTTACTTCTCCTCTTGTCAAAGCTGGTATCGACAGACTTCTTCTTCCAGTTTCCTTTTGGGACTATTTTGTATTGGATAGCGATGAGCCAACACTTCTCTCATAATTTCTGCTGTGTGACTTAGTTATTGTAAAACAATTTATTACTTATATAAATTTGAGAAAAATTTTCATCTTGGAAAAAAAATTCAAAGGTGAACATAAACATATTTTAATGCAATACAACATAAGTTTTCTATAATAAACAATAAATATGACAATGAAAATATATGAAAAACAAATCTTATTCTTGCACGCCTATTTAATGTATTTTCAATATGGTGGTTGTAAATGGTTGTTAACTTTTCATATCCAACAAAATTGTAAAGAAAGGAAGAAAAAAACATAATTGTTCATTATAGATACCCATAATAAAATGACACATCCAAAATATAAATGTCCAAACAAATCATTTACATATTAGTTTTCATTTCCATCACCCTGATTATCTTCCTTGCTTAGAATTGTAACATTGTTGTTCTCAAAAACATGTTTAGATATCGGATCATGTCTTAGTACGAACCACCAATCCCCAACCAACACATCTGGGTAATAAAACACTTGGTTGCAATGTTTTGAGAAAACATAAGGCTCCTTACTTTCAACCCACCTTTTTTTAGAGTTAATACATATTAGCCCATTATCACGATCTTCCTTTACATTTCCCCAATTGAAGGTATCCCACCACTTGCAACAAAAAAAAATGCATTGAAACGATGAGAAGTCCACTTGTATGATCTCTTGTATCTTTCCAATGTAACCTAACTTCCCCTCTATCATGTTTTCATCACAATGGCTAGCATGACTAGATTGGTTGAAATCTACCTCCACTCCACAATCTTGTGTGGTGTGACCTTCATCAACATACTCAGTGTGAACATGGTTTCCATATGCCCACATATATGGGAAGAAATGCACCTGTGAAAATGTGAACAAAGGATGGTGTCATATGTCTAATAATTGAAGCGTTAATAAAAAAATAATATATGTTACAATTCAAATGTGAAATATTATAAATAGAACGTGGAACTCAGAGAGGTTATTATGAAGTTTCTACATCCGATCCCTATGTTTAGTACATCCATACCTTCTCCACGCGGGTTATGCCCGAACACCTCATATTTCTCTTTTACTAGTTCATCCACCCAACTATTGGGACATATTTTCAAAATATTTTCTTTTAAATGATTAGGATAAGTCATGCTTCTACCATTCAACCATATGAATATTTTCGTGTCATTGTCCCATTTCCTTCTTTTCTCTTCTTACAATGCGACCCATGGTCACATTTCCTCTGCATTGTAAAGAACTAATTTATTAATGGAATCCATTTCAAAATTCGTTGATGTATACAAAAATTCAAAACGATTAGCATGAGATCAAATATATATTATCAACTTAAGGAATGATTTTATTAATGGCGTCAAAATTTCTAAATTCTTTGATGTATAAAATAATTCAAAACAAATAACATGGGATTAAATATATATTAACAACTTCAATATAAACAATTTCTCTTTACTAAATTGACAAAATATAATCGACTTACTCTTTATCAAGCACATTTTGTTTGTTTGTTTGGAGTATCTCCCCTTCCCTTTTGTCCTCATCTTGATGGTCATCCCAAACGAATACCACTTATATGTCGTCAATTTTCTTGATTTACTGACTGACATAATAGAACATCTCATATACTATGTACCCCTCTGTCATAGAGCCCTCTAGTTTTTCCCTTTGTCGAACAAACCCCTTCAATTTTTTCATGTATCTCACTAAAAATAACATGCAACATCATGAGAGCACCTCAACTAATTCAATCTCATCAGGTAGGCGAATTAGAAGATGGACTTGCAAGTCCATAAAACTCATGGACAGTTCCTTTTCAAACATACAAACAATCTCATCTATCTTTCGACACCACCATTAAATTCTGAAATTCTAACCATATGAATCTCCCTTGATGTGATCCAACTTAAAAATTTAGATAATGTTGATATGGCATGTTGCAAGTCCTGGGGAAAGTCATGGCTCACATAACCACGCATGAGCTAAGGATAATGACACTACAAAATAGAAACGCACATCATTAATTTCCATAAAACTGTGAGTGCATAGCATATTTTTACCAACATCAGTATAAAATAATAATCATGTATTCAACATTCATACCCTTATAAGGTTCAAATGGTCATGTGATTTCAACCCCGAAAAATTCTTGCCTACAATGAAACAATGTTTTAATGTTGACCGATATAAAGAAGGTTCCTTCACACTCAATATAACATCCTTCACCATATAAAGATCATCTTTCTTCAAAATCTATGGGATATCACCTTTTTTAAAAGAGCAAGAGGGACCAGACTCTCCTCTCGTTTTGTTTCTTGGCCATTCTCTCTTTTTAGTATTCAAATCAATACAATCTCTCTTGAAAACCATGGTGTCACTTTCATTCCATGATATTTACCTCCATAAAGAAGATGAAATAGCTTTTAATATATGCATGGGATATAGTAAGTGGAAAATCTTAATACGCTCCCAATATGGAAGCTCATAAAATACATATTTCATTTTCATCCCAATGAGCATTTTCTCAACATAGGTGTCAAAAAATTCAAGATCATTGAACATAGGTTCCCCATTTGAATCAAAGAATTCAAGTATTTCCTTCTCCTTCTCTATGTCGTATTCCCTATTCCAATTTGTTGATGTCATCATTTTAGGTCTTTGGGTTCTCTCTTGTTTACCATTAAAAGTATATGCAACCTCTTCTATAAGGGTGGTCATCTAGGAGGAATACCCTAAAACAATCATACACTAGTTTTTGTAGGTCATTGGACCACCTAGACTTTATAGAAGGTCCACAACAGTTACATTCATGATACCCTTTTGTTACAAGACCTGCAATGTTAATGTCTACATAGCATGTTAGTGTCAAAAATATAGTTGCACCAAATGAAGTATTCCAAATAAAATTACAAGTATAAACAAATCAATGAACATGCTTACCTGAGCAAACTCCTTGTCCTAGATAATCATGCATGTTGTATGCACATATGCCATAAAACATAAAATACCTCTCCATTGGGATGGGTCTTGATACATCATATACATGTATCCCTTCCCATAATTGCCTGAATTCATTGATTAGTGGTTGGAGGTAGACATCCATTCTCTTCACTTGTCTTCTACCTGGGACTATAAGAACCAACATAAGATGTTCATTCTTCACAAAAAACCATGGGGGGGTATTGTTATTGATCACTACCACTGGCCAAACATAATACTTGGTGTTTTGGAGGGAATACAGGTTAACTCCATCCATAGATATACTCAATTGGAGGCTTCATACTTCATCCTTGAATTTATTGGGCCATGTATCATCTATATTCTTCATGGCTATTGAAAATGTTGGGTTTCACATAACTCCTCGCTCACTTCTATGTGAGGCATGCCGCTCCTACAACATGGCTAATTGTTTGCAACGAAAGAGGATTTGAATCCTTGGAATTATAGGAAGGTGCCTCAATATATTATGAGGAGGACCATGTGCCTTACCCTTGTTTTTTTTATTTATGGTACCTGTCATGCCCGCATTATCGACATGTGTCTTTGTCTGCATAATTGTTTCTGTATAGAATACAATCATTCGTACATGCATGGTATGATATGTGCTCAACACCCAACATTTCCAACATTTGTTTTTCCTTTGTTCAGCTATTGGTAAAGCGATTATCACTCAAAAGTACCTTATCTTTGAGTAACCTGCAATAAGTGGGCAACACAAATTTACACTGTCATTAAGCATGAATAAAATCAACCCTTTTCTTCCTTCATTGTGTGACAAGATTCCTTAAACATTTAGGGGGCTTAATGGTTATTTAACTCAAAAGTGTCGAGAAATGTGTGTCTGACATACCATACATTTATTTCAAGTTGTACAATAATTAGTTTGTCCCTAGCTGGGTGGACCTTGCAAACCCTTGTACTAGACCAATTAGAGGGGTGGTGGAAGCATATTTCAAGATTTCGTAGAAGGAATCTATGACATCAGTTTCATATCCTAGTTCATTTTTCTGGAATGCATCTAAAAACATTCCCTCCATGGCCTGGGTATCCCACAATAAATTATCCATGACAACCTCTATATCATTGTATTTATCCCCAACATGTGAAGAACTAGTGTTACTATCTAGGTTTTGAATTGGTGACTTGAGACATAGTGGGAATTGAATAGGTGGTTGTTTCAACCATTTTTGGTATGATTCCTCTCCAATATCTTTTCATTTAGTAGCAAGCTCGCAACTTGGAATTGTAGTGGAGTGCAACGATAGATGGTGGATACATCTCTCATCATCAAAATCCTAATTGTAAAAATGTTGAACATTACATTGATAATATTAGCAACACAGTGCTTTTAGTATGTTCAAACATTATACCAAACATATATTAGAAGCAAGGATATTCTTTTCCCAATAATAAACATGAAACCAATGCCTTTATAAAACAAATGTCAAATTAAGTAATATATTTACATTAGTTCCATTGAAAATCCAAAAATACAATTACTTAATCATCTTTTTCTTACGCCTTACGAGGTTCTCTACATAAAAGAGATCAAACTCATAGTAGCATACCATTGACCCAAGATGGTTGTTGGAATATGGCATGTTAATATTGGTAGGGTAAATAAGTTGCCCATTTTCACCAAACATATGCTTGCATTATCTTTCTTCTGATAAGAGCTTGTGGAATTTCGGGACCATGGGAATATTTTGAGCAACTAAACTCGATCTTGAATCTTGATCCTACAAAATTCAATGAACAATTATTAAACTTCACCTGCATACTTAACATAAGTTCAATGAGATAAATGAATTATCAATAAAATCTAGGCGTACTGCAATCAACATGAAAGAACTTGAAGGGGTCCCAAAGATACAAAATGAGGCAACACTGCAATCTAAAGAATTGGCCATTTGATATTATAATTATTATTTTCTTACATTTGAGCTTGAGCCAAAACTGTCATCTTGGGAAGAATAGAACAATCTAATGTCAAAAATAACTTCAAATAACTTTTATAACTTAACAAAAACACTTAAAAAATCATTTATTTTTTCTACAATATCATCGTTTTCTTCCACCCAACTATACAATACATCTCAATCTGATTTTACAAAATCTAAAATAGTTACCCGATCCCTGAAAATATCCTCCCCAAACATAGAAAATGTGAATTTCACGCTCACACCCTCTCTCACTATCTCTCTCTCTCTCTCTCTCTCTCTCTCTCTCTCTCTCTCTCTCTCTCTCTCTCTTACATCTACCCCTCCCCCCTCACTTTGTTTCCCCCTTCCTCTCTCACAATATGTATCCCCTTCCCTCTCTCTCCCTCTCCCCTACTAGTGTGTATGTATAAATGAAAAGCACGGGTGCGTTTAATTGAGATAATCACCAAATAATGACCTATATTATTTCCTCTGCAAAGAAAAACCTCCACAAACTTTAAATATTGATGTTTTCATTTGCATTGTGTAAATTTAACTATCTTACAATGCATTGTTACTTACACACCGCCCCGATATGTTATTAATTACACTTCTCACCAGTGTGTATCAAACTGTATAGTGCACCAATTGAAGCAAGTTAGAAAAATAACACACCCTAACTATCAATACTTTGAAATTTATTATGAAAATAAATCGGTGTGTTATGCATACTGCACCGATGCGCTACTCATGGCATAACACACCAAAAAACATAACTTTTGAAAAAAATAGCATGCACTTACCATCAATAATTTGAAATTTATTACGAAAATAAATAGGTGCATTATGCATACTGCACCGGTGTGCTACTCATGACATAGCACAATGAAAAACATATTTTTTGAAAAAACATAGTCCATGCGTTTATCAACAATGCACCAAAATATACAACAAAAAAATGAATGGGAAGTTCATTTTTTATGTTTATAAATGAAAACCATATTCATTGTTTTATTATCTGCCAAATTTTAGAGAGGATATTTGTGCAATTGAGATTTATCAACAAATATTTTTGAATGGTTAGATATTTTTTGAAGAGCCAAACTCGATGGGGAGTACTGTAAATCACATAGAAATCTACAGAGGAGAAATTTCAGGTATATGATTTCATTCTATTAATCATCTTGATCATTCTCCTATTTATTTCAAACAATTTTCAATACATTCCCAAACAAGAAAAAGGATTTCATAGTTACCTTCAGTATTGGAAGCCCTAATTTCATGACTGTTCTCTTGCTTTCTCCTTCTATATTTAACAAGAAGGTTTTTTTTTAGCACAAATTCTGTATAAGGTTTGGTTATTTCTATTTGGGTGTTTCCTATATGTTGCAATGAAACCACTCATTTCATTGGATCCCAAACTATCCTGTCATTGTCTTTTTTTTTTTTTTAATTCCTTAGTGGTGACCGATGCGCTATGTACACAATAAGTGCAACAAAGTTTATTTGTTTGTAAACAACATTTCTTTATTTCAATTTGAAATATTATTAAAAAATCATTTTCATGTCAGCGGTGCACATTCTACCTAAATACACACAGGGGCACATTGTTTACAAAGTGCATCGTTGAGTTTAAAATGAATAAATTATTGTTTTTATATGGAAATAACCATTTATTAAATTTGTTCACTAGTCGATGATGTGTAATAAATAGTACTTAGGAAGCCAAGCTTTTATTAATTCATAAAACACTGACTAAATACAAGAATTTGTAAAACATTTTCAATTTCGCAATGGCATTGTTATACTGTACCAGTGCATATATGTATGTGTTACACACTGATGCATATAAATATTGTTGACGCCCCAGTTCAAATTATTTTAATATATGCACGATGATCATTTTTTTTATATAATAATTTTTATATCTATTTTTTTCAGTGAGATTTTGAAAATTCCAAGGGAGAAACGAGGGGGAAACCAAGACATGTGGGTAGGAATGTCCAAAAAAGTGTAGAAGAAGATATTAAAAGAAATGAACATAATTTTGTGTCAAAAGGAGCCGTCCCAACTATAATGTGCATCAAAGTTATGTAATCATTTATTTATTCTCTTATGTACATCGAATTTAAGTATCACATGAAATACTAATTTTCAATTCTTTTCTTACAGAAAAGAAAAATAGTAGAATCCATTCATCACATAAGACAGGACGACGAGGAATAAAAAGATTGATCACAAACTTTGTGAGTATTTATGTTTTCGGCCTTTCTTAAGATTTCATGTTTGCTATGATATTTATATTTAAATAATTAATTTACACTTGCCCATGGATGTCTTCTACTAGGTGCTAACATACAAAGAGGAGCCAACCCATGAATTGATAAAAATTTCAGGTTAAGTATGGGTTGTGAGTATATGTTGAAGAATGAAATTTTAATGAACAATTAGTAAGTAGATATGTTGCTTAACTTCCCTTGTTCTATAATTAATAAAAAAACAAGAAAATTTTATATTGATTATATCGACTGTGTTTTGTCATGTCGTATTAAACATGGAGGAAACAAAGTATGAAATGCAGACATTAGAGGTGATTTTGAGAGAGAAGCATGAATTCAAAAGAATGTGTATTGGTGCTAAGATATGTTTTTTTTATTTACATGATCATGTATATTCTACTATATATATATAAATGTAGATATACTTATTACAACTTATTTCTATGTTTGTAGATAGAAAATGAAGGGGCAAAACATAAAAAACAAGCCGAACAAGAAAACATTATGTTAAAAAACTAAAGTACAATATCACCTACAAATGATATCACCTATTCATAGGTACATATTAATTATAATAATGCACCAGGTTGTACTATTGATAAAATGCACAGTTCCATAAACGATATAACATGTACAATAATATTCATCGTTTTAAAATTGTATGGTGCTCATGTTTGAAATATAAACCGGGGCACTAAAAATAATTTTTGTACCAGTTCATTACATTTATTATATGCATCAAGATTCTAAATATTATTTACACGTCAGTTCCTTTACTATATTATACACATTATTGCATACTAAAAATAATGGTTTCGACATATTGGTATGTACTAATTACAGAAACACTGAGGCGCATGCTATATTAAACGCATCAGGTCTCAAGATAACATGATTTCACTAGGGATAACTATAACTTAATTGCACCGAGGAAAACAAATCCTAAAGTGCATTAGTGAATCATATGAAAAAAATGCAGAGCCAGTGCATAGTAATTATAATAGCATTGGTGCACTGCATACGATGAAAAGGCATAACTGGTGCGCAATAGTTATAAACGCACTGGGGATTTTTTATTATATTAATGTACCAATGCATTTTATTATAGTAAAGTACAGATGTGTGTTTTTAAATACCTCACCAGTGTGTTTTGACAAGAACAACACCCAAAAAAAAAACTCCTCTATAACCTCTGTCTACTCAATTTTTTTTAGTTATATGGAACATCTGTTAAGACCTCTACAACCAATAGAGGAGGTTGTAGTGGAGTTTTGTTTGAAAAATTTTCAAAATTTGTAACACTAAAAACCTCTGCTAGAAGGTGTCGTCCTTGTAGTGGGTGTATATGGAACAATATGCTACATTTGAATGCCTTGTGTAGTGTAGTAACATGTAAATTTATTGTTGCTACAATGAGTGATAGTTTAGATGACCAAAATTCTCATGCCAAAGTTTGCTCAAGTCATCACTATGAGAAACAAAAACTGATGAAAAAGATGATAAACAAAAGTTGTCAAACTTGTACAACTTGATAATATCATCAACAATTCCAATTGCTAGGACATTCTTAGTATATTTTAAATCCTCGATTACAACTTGGTGAGGTGAAAACTCTATGGTTTTAACTTCACATGAATGAGTGATATAATATATTGATAGAAGGTTGCAGGAAAGACCTGGAACACATAATACATCATTGAAATGACCATTATCTACCTAATTTGTTCTGAACCCTACAACTCTAAGAGATCTATCATCACCAATAAATATTTTTTTGGTGTTACTTTAATTAAGAGAAGAAAATATAGCTTTATCATTAGCCATATGATAAGATGCTCCATAATCAATAAGTCGCTCATAATAAGAAGAAGTAGTAGTTGCATTGAAGGAGAAACCAAAAGAAAAAAGTGCATGTCCATGAGAAGAAGAAGAATAAGAATCAATACTGATGTTGTGCTTCTTCATTGTTGCTTCTAAGACTTCCATATTTTTAAAACATGATTCCACATGACCATATTTTCCACAAAAGTTGCAATGTCTATCAGTCTTCTTACTTTTAGTTTTTTCTCCCTTTTCACCATTAGGAGTAGAATCTGGCTAAGAGGGTTTGGGACCCTTATTTTTCTTTTTGTTGTGGTGAAGATGTTTCTTCTTGGGATTATTAGATTTATATTCCTATTGGGCCACTAAGTCTTTGTTGGATGTACCCACAGTGTTGATCAATCTAATTTTCACAAGCTTATCTTTCTCTCGAATAAGATCATCACAAAATGACTCAAGATAGGGTTCTTTATATGCACTCCCTAGAGCTTATGTGGTGGCATAAAATGTATAGACAAAGACAAAATATGCACTACCAAGCTTAGAAATAATAACATATATGCATTGATCTTCCTTCGAATCTAGTTTGCAGTCTATGCATAAAATTCTAAGTGTTTTGAACTTAGATAAATAATATTCTATGTAAGGAAAATAATTCGGAATTAAAATCATCAACTGATTTTCTAACTAGCGGGCATGAATAATATTGTGTTTACCAAACAAAACTTGAAGCTTTTCTCAAGCTTCATCAACGACATCAATTCCTTGAAGGTGAAACCTTAAATCAGGAAAGATGGATATTCTGATTATTCCATGTGCTTCATCACTTGTATTCTCCAATTTTACTTTATTTTCATCATTCAACATGAGGTTCGCCTTTGGGAACCCAAATCATTAGAGAATGCATTTAAGGTGGCAAGAAATGTTGAAAGTAAAAATATGGCTATGGCTACTAGAAGGACCTATCCTA
>JZKD02S1941115.1:264151-280010 GCA_000966675.3 Picea glauca
TCATGGCATCGTGGGTCCTCTCGAACTAGGTAATCGTTAACCTACAGTTTGAGCCACGGCGGGAGTGCTAGCAGGCGGTGGCAGGGCTGTTGTCCACCCCTCTCCCTCAACCTCTTTGCAATCATGTGTGGCCCCTTTACTCCATATGTGAGTTAAGTCGGCAAGCTATCGTCAGCCTCCATCACCAATAATCATGTCAGAAAAGTCATCATCAAATCATCAATCAAATAAAACATCATAATAAACATATCAACCCAAAAGCACACTCCCTGACTCAGTCTGGAGTCCAAGGGGGTTCTACCGATGCCTTTGCATCCTCAAGGTCAAAAACCCTGCACACTCAACAAAACTGAGTCAATAGCACCCGTCTACATCAAATAGTAACACATCATGTCATCTGTCAATCACATCATAATCATATACAAAAGGTCTAACATCAAAAAGGGTCCAGATCACTTGCGAGCAAGTGTCCTCAAATAATAAGTGGTCTCATTGCGCCAGAGCGGGATGTTACAATGGCCATACTTTGTTATAAATGTTGTCTTGTTGGTATCCTCTTCTTTAATCCTCACCTATTGGTAGCATGACTTGAGGTCAATCTTGGATAATATATGTGCATCTTTTAGCTGATAAAAAAGATCATCTATCCTTGGAAAAGGATACTTTTTCTTCACAGTCACCTTGTTCAACTTCCTGAAATCAATGCACAACCTCAAGGTTTCATCCTTATTCTTGAAAAAAAGCACTGGGGCACCCCAAGGTGACACACTTGGACGTAAATACCCTTCTTCAAAATTTATTCCAGTTTCAATTGCAATTCCTTCAGCTCTAGTGTTCTCATCCTATAAAGATTCATAGACATTGGAGCATCTCCAAGCATCCAATTAATGGGAAAATCTATATCTGTCTTGGGTGGAAACCACCATATCTCTCTAAATACATCCTCATAATCCTTCAAGGCTGGATGCTCTTCAATACTTGGCACTTTATCTTTAGTTGTCTCTTCCATATAGGTTGCATATATTTGGAATCCTTTCTTGGAGCTTCTTTTCAGCTGCAAGGTTGAAATCTCTCTAATAGATACTACCCTAGGAATACCTTGAACTATCCTCAAGTTTCCTTCCTCATCCAGACAAGTGAAAGACTTGTTGTAGCAATCTAGCAAAACATGATGCATATCCAACCAATCCATACCAATTAGGGAATCGTATGAACCTAAAGATATTATAGTCAAATATTCCTTTGTGCTCATTCCATTTATGTCCATTGAGCAATCCTTAACTAACTCATTGATTCTTCTTTTGGCTCTTGTAGCCAACTGAACTAGCCAATATTTCCCATGCTTTATTCATATTAGGATCAATGTAACTATGGCTAGCTCCTGGATCAATTAAAATAGATATAGGTTGATCATTGATCTTACCATCCACTCCAATCATATCAAACTAAAATTAATTTTGCTTGTTGTCGAAGGTTGCATAGATCCTTGGCATGCTTTTTCCCATGTCTTCAATTATATTATCTTGTTGTACATTGTGAGCAATCTTCACTCTTTCTTCTCTATGAGGAAAATATATATACATGTTATCTCCCTCACAACCCCAACATTTAATAAGATTCTTCCTTGGTCTCTTTTCCAATGTTTCTGTTATTGTGGGTTCATTTTGAGTTGGCTACCCATAATAACTATTTTGAAAGAATGGTGGCTTGTACCCTTTCTTTCTCTGGTCCATCTTATCTTTCTTATTTTCAACCCAAGCTCTCTCAAAGGTTGATACTCATTTATGTTGATCATGAAGGAATTTATCTCTCCTGATTGGTTCCTCCAATGTATAGGGATCATCATACTATATCTTATCACTGTAGATCAAAGGTATCCCACTCAAGAACATTTGAATCTTGACCTGCTCATCCTTGATGAATTCAACATACCTCAACAACTCTAAGAATATTCTCTCATACTCATCCATGGTCATGCTCCCAAGCTTGAGTTCAAAGAACTCTTTCATCTTTTTATCATAATAATTCTTGGACAAGTATTTCTTCTGAAAATACCTTTTGAAATACCTCCAATTGATATTATTCTCATCAATGTGATTTACTTGCATGAGTTGGTCCCACCACATTGATGCTTTTCCCTTAAGTTGGTAAATTAAAATCGTTGCTTCTACTTGTGAGGAATAATTGTTCAATTAGATATACTTCATCATCTTTCTTGTTCTCACCATCAAAGGTAGGAGGCTTGATATTTCTCATCTCCCCTTGTAGTTCATCCACCCCAGACCTCGTCTTGTGCTTTCTAATAGGAGATTAACTTGTACTACTTTCTACTCTTATAACTGAGTGTCTTGGTGAGTGATGATGATGTCTACCAACACTTCTAGATTATTCATTTCTTGCATGAACCTGTGATCCTTTCAATTACTTGAATCTATCTCCTTATCCACATTCTTCTATATTATGTCCAAGCTCTATAACAACTTGATGGTGAATCCATTCTACCACTCAGATTTCATAAGCCTCTCATTATGAGATTTATAGATAATCACATCTCTTTGTAGGCTCTTTATTGTCTCTACTCAATTTATGATTTCTTCTTTGCCTTCTCCATGCCCATTTGATTCAATTTCTCCATTACCCAAGCTTATGTTCAACCCCATGACTTCATCATCATGAATGTAAGTTCTCTATGCATCTTTCATTTCTATGATCTATCTCTATTGATTTTTCTTTATTGTATTTTTTCCCTTAATTATGCAAAATGTGCATGCAATAGGATTTGTTAGACAAAATAATTCAACAAATCTATAAAAGTATGCACAATTCTACCCTTTAAGTACACCACAATTCTTATTTCTAATTGCTTGTGAATTATGTTGCTTAATTCACATTTTTGGGTGAATATTTGGATTCTTGTATTCAAGACCTTTCCAATGACTATCTCCTCATTCCATTCTGAGTTCTGAGCATCAAGTTATAGTCATCCGAATATTACCCATTTACTTTGTTTTGGTACCAAATGCTATAAGTGTCTTCTCCCTCCTCTAGTACACGTTTAGGTACCTAGATTCCCAATTTAACTCCATGGATGTATTCTATGGTTCATGATATTTCCATAGACTACTCTTGTGCCCTAAACTGACTTCTAAGCAAGGAGTTTTTCCCTCTATAAGTAAATTGGTAGCCAAATTACACTTTGCATTGATTCCACTGTGACTTTCTCATACAAGCTCTATTTTGCAATCAAAATAGCTCATTGGAAATATCTCTTCGATATTTTTTATTTAAGTTGCAATGACTCTATTTGGTGCCTTTGGCACTTACAAACTCCAAAATTAGAAATCATAAAAACGTTGTTAAGCGCTAAAAAATGTCCTGTAAGATTATGACTTGTAAAAGAACTATATTTTCTGACAAATTTCATTGATTTATACTGACACGGTTAGTGATCTGGCGTTATGGGTCCACATGGAACCCTAAGGTGAAACCATGTCATCTCCTTGGCCACTCTGTCCTTGCCTCATCAGCCTTCAACACCTTCTCTCTCTTCTATCTTCTCTCCCTTTTCTCTCTTCTCTTTATCTTCTCTTTCCCCTTATGCTAACCTTAAAATTTAATAAAATATTGATATTTTATGAGCCCCACCCATGCCGAATAAACAACTAGAAAACCTCTAAATTTGGATGGAACAAGGGCCTCAAATTTTTTTCTAGGTCTCCACGTGGCACCCCTTCATTGGCCACGATGATGGGTGGGTCCCATCTAGCACTCTTCTCCTTTAGCGCATGAACAACTTGTCCCCACCCATATATAATGGGGGATATCAGGGAATGAATGATGACCCTCAATGATTTTCACATATTCAACTTGTGGGAGGGTTAACAACCCTCCACAACATGATACCACTTATTGCTTGATGCTATGTGGTGTTTTTCTATTGGCTCCACATTATCAAGACATTTTGGAAAGCTTCCTTACTACCCATGTGATACCGCTTATGGTATTGGTCAATACCACATCACCTATTGTGGCTCCCACATTATTCTTGGGCTCTCCACCACGCACTACATACCCTACCACCCGCCACTCATCCATTGGTTGTGGGGATGGGTGGGTCCCATCCTGCACCTCCTTTTCCTTAGTGCATGGACTTGTTGGCTCCCAAATCTAACAGTGGATATGAGGGGAGATCAATGAATCTAGCTCATTTTGCATGGTGAACTTGATTGGAGGTTACTGACACCCATCTATGAAATATTAATTCTTCCCAATGATACATGGCACATATTTATTGGTTTTGCATCGTTATAAAATGTTTCCAAAACCACTCCTCCGACATGTGATATCAACAATGATTTCAGTCAATACCATGGCCCGTTGCCCCACCACGAAGGTATTCCACCTTTCCACTGAACCTACCACCATGGTATTCCATGTCACCACTACCACATTACCACCATGTCACCCACCATGTGACCTCGATGTCATGTACGAAAAATTACCCAAATTTCATAACTTTTCCAAATTCTTCAAATTTTTTAATTTTCCAAAAATGCACGAAATTCAAAATTTATTTTTTGGATTCCATGGAAGCTATAAAATTAATATTTATTTGGCCAATTTTGGCCCCGTGCATGTCAATTCGACCTCTGCACCTGAAATTCAACACTCCCTCATCGAATTTTTAATGAATTTCACTGCAGAAATTGGGGCTTTTTCCCAATTTCACCTAATTTCTCCATGGTTGAATTGTAATGTCCATAATTCAACCAATTACAGGCCCAAAAATGTTCAAACATAGGTTAAAATTGTGGATTTTAACCCTCGGGCTCAATTCACTCAAATTCTCATGAAATTTCCCAAAGTACTGCTAATAAAATATTGTCAAACACTTTGCAGATATTCTCTGAACATTTCAACTGCAATTCCAACGTCTGTTTGTTAGATCCATCACGGGAAAATTCAGTGTCAAACTTGTGGCTCTGATACCACATTGTAACATCCCCATCCTCCAAGTTGATCCACACCACACAATTTTTTTTGTCTGATACCATTTATTAATTACCATGCCCTGCATATGCAACAAATATGTAGTTCTAACAACATAAAATGCATGCATAGATATATATAAATATACCATAATAGAGTTAACAAAATTAACCACACAGAAATAATTATAAACACATAAAGTACACTTATCTTTTAATTCAAAGAATCAACTGATTGCAAATATCATATGTTCCTCTCAGTCATAGACTCTATTGTTCATACACTCTCAAAAACATGTCACCCTCGAGTTGGGGTTATAACTCCACCAGGGCAAAGGATACCTAATCGAAATTATGGTCTAATAGACAACACAACAAGAGATAGGTCTAGGTTCCAACTCCAACAACAGTTCCTAACCACAAGCTCACATTCCCCACAACTTTCCCCACCCCAGGAAGTGTAACCCTTCTCTTCTCAACATTCCTTTCACTATCCCACTTCCCTTCCAAGGCTTCAGGAATAGGCCGACCATAAAGTCTCATAGCTCTATGGCCCTTGGATCACAAGGCTTCTCTAAGGGTTACAACACCCACTAGGATAACACATAGGGAAACCTATCCTAGGAATTATCCAACCCAAAGAGAATGCTCCACAGGCCTAGAAAACTACTTCTTCAGTCCAAACCACCAAGGATTTACTAGGAAACAATCAACGTCACAACTCCCACTCTCCAAGCAATTTTACAGGTGGTGGATGGAATGAATGAGTGAATGAATTATTGGAATTACACTATGTTCCCAACATTATGTATGCATGTTCTTATATTGACACTTGTCATTCTAGGAGCTACCTTTGACTCCACTTGGTGATCCATTCCCCCACTTAGGAACTTCGGATAAAATCATATTATATGACTTAGGACATAGGAATAATATTATTGTATTGATTGGCTTAAGCCCCCTTGACTTAGTCCCTTTTCCTCTCAAGTCCTAGGCCCCCTCTCCCTCTCATGGATTCCTAGCTCCCCATACTCTTTTTTCTGACTTGGTCTGCAACAATGATGTATTTTATTAATATAATTGAGTGTGATTACATATTACATTTGTTAGGTTCACTGGCCTTTCAACTCATAGGCTCCCTGGCCTAAATCACATAGGCACTCTAGCCTCAAAACATATATACAAAGACACTCTGGCCCAAAACATCCTAGATCACCAACCTATAAAGCATATGTACATTTACGATTGGGGTTCATCCTAGGGGTATTACAACACTCTGGATAGGTATATCCCTCTCACAACTAGCACTTAGTCTATTTTCAACCCTTGTGTGAAGAATTCATATCACTCGTCCTCCTGCACTTCCGCACCTCCACACCTCTAATAGATTTTCATCACAGATTCTGACACACCATGTAATTTTCATGATAACTGAGTCATTTATGGAATGTTAATTTTCTCTAATTTACAAGGAAAGGGTGGTCATTTAGGACTAATTCGAAGTAAATTTCCCGCATTTCTATGAGCTACATAATGGTTTTTGTTTATGATCACCGGTATTCTGAAGGTAATTCATGTGTGTAAAGGAAATTTTAGTAAACATGTTCCATGCTAATCTAGGTGGATATCGGTGGCCACCCACCTTTTCCAAATGGCTCAAAGCAATTTTTTGACAATTTTGGCAATTTACTATTTTTAGCAGTTTTAACTTTCGGGGCCATTTTGAGGGCCTAAATGAAGGTTTTTCAAGTTCAAGATTCTCAATAATATTCAAAGGCATGATTGATCCCAAAAAATGAATCTCCTCGACGATACCTTTCCAACGGGCTATCGTATACCTAAAACAAAGATCGTATGCAAAAGTTACGACACTGGGAAGTTGATGTACTAACTTAACCAAACGGGACCCACATGACTTTTGGCACTTCATCTCCTAGGGTTAGGTTTTTGGATGTCTAGGGTTTTTGGAATTCCTTTTTATTGTTTAAATTCCTTTAGAGCCTCATTGTAATCATATTCTTGCGAATGAGCGCAGCTTTCACATCTCTTCTCAGAGATAAGCCGCCACCGTTCTAGCAAGCTTGTTTCCGTTGCATTTTACAGTTTCAACTTATTTCCTTATTGAATAGAAAACCAGTTTTATTGTATCTCTATTATTTTTTGTTAAGAATCTATTAATAATCTATAGTCATTTCGTTCTGCCCATAAAATCTAGATCAATGTTATCAGAGCGGTCTGCTCCTTGTTGACTTAATGCATGTCCCCAACGAGGTCGGAGTACAAAGAGTTGGGTCTCGAGCTTGTTTTTCTTGAGGACAAAAGCTCTCACACACCTAAGCGACCTCTCATGGTAGGAGAAAAGAAATATGATGGGACAAGAGATCCTTTCAAACTGTTGATTGAGGAATCCCTCATGCAACAAAGGAACGAGATGATGGATAGTTTCACGCAAATCCTTCGGCGGCTACCAACAGACAATGCATCTTCTTCGAGTGGAGGTGCCACCCCCTTCAAGGTACAAATAAACTTCAATAATCCTATGTTTGAAGGTCAGATAGATGCAGATGCTGTAGACAAGTGGTTGAATCTACTAGAAGGGTATTTATTTGTCCATAACTTTTCGAATAGAGAAAATATTACTTTTGCACTCCTCAAAGTCGTTCCCCATGTCAAAGATTGGTGGGAAACTTTCTGTGAGCAAAAGGAAACAGAGGAACCCTCATTATTTATAGTCACATCCACCTAGGATTACTTCAGGGATGCTATTAAGGAAAAATACTACCCTGTCGAAATTTATGATGACTTGTATACCAATTGGACCACACTGCAGCAAGAAAGAGACCAAGTAGTGCCAGATTTAATGAATATCTTTCATACCTTGCGCACCAAGCTGAGTATCAAAGATTCAAAGAGACATTTGGTGCTCAAGTATCATGGTGCTCTGCATAGATACATCTAGACTGAAATGGAATTTTTGGACATCTCATCCTTGGGCACGGTCTACCGATATGCCGTCAAAATAGAGCAGAAGCTCAAGCAAAAGATGCGGAAATTTGGGCCTGGGAACCCCTCACAACAAAAGCCAGGAAAGGGTGGCCCCAATCCACAGAACAAAGGACAGATAAAAGATGGACAGTATCAGTACAACCAGTCCAAGCCGCAAGCAAAGAAGGGCACCATAAAGACAAAGAAAGATATCAGGAAGTGGTGCGACTTCCATAAGATCCCTTGGCATAACACTACTGATTGCCGCTCAAAGTAGTCACTGGTGGTCGAAGTGAAAGCCTCTGAATCATATGCGGGTTCAGACTCTAAGACAGAACCAGAAAGGGGAAGATGGATCATTGACGCAGAACCCAGTTCCATCGTTGCTACCACCAAGCTCCATCCTGGTGAACCAAACAAGCCAGAAGAAGGAGAACACCTCTTCCATTCACAGATGTGGGTGAAAGGCACCCTGCTGCACTTCATCGTGGATAGCGGTAGCCAGAAGAACCTCTTCTCAGCAGAGGTCATCAAGTGGTTGGCTCTACCGACAACACCATACCCAAAAACCTACACCATTGGATGGCTCCACCAAGGAAGTGAGCTCTGCATTAGCCAACAGTGTCGATTGTCGTACGACATCAAGCCCTTCAAAGACGAGGTATTGTGTGATGTTTCTCATCTCTAAGTTTGTGATGTTCTTTTGGGACAACCTTATTTATGGAAACATCATGTTGTATATGATTCTAGGCCTCGTAGTGTTATTATTACTTTGAACAGGAAATTGTATAGTATACCCAAGGCAGTCCCACCTAGTGTTATTTCCTTGATCTATGCTAAGCAATGCAGGAAGTTCATCTCTCAGAAGGGGAAGTTTGTACTCTTCGTGATTCTCTCTCAAAATAAGCGAAAGATCACAACCACATCTAGGGTCTTTGTGGCCAACCTCTCCACACAGTAGAAGCAAGTAGATAAGGTCATGGAAGAATACTCAGATATCTTCTCCTCACCTATCGGGGTACCTCTGCACTGCCAGGTCAAGAACCCCATCGATCTGACCCCCGGTGCACCACTACCCAATGGACCAATCTATCATCGCTCTCTGTTAGAGAATGAGGAGATCAAGCAATAGATCCAAGAACTAATCCACAAGGGGCACATTCGTCCTAGCTCATCACCTTGTGGGATCTCAATCATGTTGGTATAGAAGAAAGATGGAACCTGGCGACTCTGCATTGATTATCGGGATATGAATAAAATCACAGTCAGAAACCGGTACCTGATTCCACAAATTGACGACCTCCTTGATCAACTCATCGGGGCCAAATACTTCAATAAGATTGATCTGAAGACTGGCTACCACCAGGTCCCGATAGAACATGCAGATGTATGGAAAACCGCCTTCAAGTCAAAGGAAGGCCTTTTTGAATGGTTAGTCATGCCCTTTGGTTTGACAAATCCTCCAACCACTTTCATGAGGATGATGGAACTTATCCTATGACCATTCACCAATACGTTTGTAATGGTGTATCTGGGTGACATTCTCATTTACAGCAAGACTTGGGCCGAACACTTACAGCATATTCAACAGGTTCTGCACACTCTACGGCAACACAATCTATATGTCAACTTGGAAAAATTCTCCTTCGGCATGGACAGGGTCCATTACCTGGGCTACATAATTGATCAGCATGGCGTACATGTGTATATAGCCAAGATCCAAGTCATCCATAACTGGACAGCCCCAACCACACTCATTAAGCTTTGAAGCTTCTTGGGCCTTGCAAATTTCTACCGCAGGTTCGTGTTGGGATTCTCCCATATTGCATGGGCCCTTAGCCAAATAACTAGGGGTGGTGGTAAGGTAAAATTTGCATGGGGTCGGTCCCAACAACAAGCATTCGACGATTTGAAGAAACACTTATGCTCAGCCCCAATACTTTCACTACCAGACCTGCATCAGCCCTTTGAGATCGAGACAAATGCTTTAGACTATGCGGTGGGTGTCATTCTCACTCAGCACGGCCACCCCATGGCCTATCATAGTGAGACACTATCAGATGTTGTTCATAAGTACCCTACTTATGACAAAGAAGTTTACTCCATTGTGCAAGCATGTCGCCAGTGAAGACATTACATTCTTGGGAAGGAGACATCCATCCACACTAATCATAAGCCACTACAGTTCATGCATACACAAGGAAAAATGCAAAATGATCGCCATCAAAAGTGGTCCACATACTTGTTGAAATTCCACCTCAACATCAAGTATAAAATAGGAAGCACCAATCGCATCATTGATTTCCTTAGCAGACCGCTAGTCGCAACACTCACCACAGTGCTAGACTCCTGCAGCCATGAGACCTTTGGATGGCCCCAACTCTATGAGACAGACCCGGACTTTGCCACCACCTACCAAATGTTGGGTGCAAACGCAGTTGTCAATAATTTCCATCTTTAGGATGGGTTGTTGTGTCGTCTGGGCCATATATGTGTTCCATCAAGAAAAGAGTGAAAATGATCTGGGAAACCCACTATAGTTGGGTGGTAAGACACTTTAGCATCGAAAAGACAGTGGTGATGCTGCAAAAACATTTCTACTGGCCGAAACTTCGACAGGAGGTTAGCAAGTATATCAGGTCCTACACTTCCCGTGCTATTTCCAAACCGACCACTAAGAAACAGGGCATGTACACCCCTCTTCCTACTCCTGACAGGCCATGGGAATCCATCTCAATGGAATACATGTCGGGCCTCCCCTCCACCAAGCAGGGAAATGACTGTGTTTTTGTGGTTGTTGATCACTTTTCTAAGATGGTGATTATGGTTGCTTGCAAGAAGAACATCACAGCAGAGGCCACTGCCAAGTTATTCTTTGAACGAGTTTGGGTACATTTTGGAAACCCAAAAACCATTGTCTCAGATTGGGACAGTTGATTTCTCAACACATTCTGGTCGAGCCTCTGGTCACTGCTGGACACCAAGCTCACCAAATCCACGGCCTTCTACCCCCAAATAGGTGGTGAAACCAAGGTTTTCAATCGAATGATTATGCATATCCTTCACATGTGTAATTCAAATCACCCTCGCACATGGGATTATATCCTTCCCTATGTCCAACATAACTACAATCGATCCCTGCATAGCTCAACCGACCACAACCCCTTTCAGGTGGGGTTGGGATTCCAACCATTGGGTCCCATAGACGTTGCACTTCCCCTTGTAGTGACCTCGACCGACTCATATCCTACTCCAACTGAAGCCGAAAAAGCCACCTGGCTCATTGAGCGGATCCAACACATCTGCCAACAGGTCTAGGATATCCTACAGAAGTCCAATGACAAGTACAAGCAGCACCATGATCAACATCAGGTGCCACATAAGTTTCAGGTGGGCGACAAAGTTTGGTTGCACTTGCAGAAAGAATGCCTTACATGACCCCATCGGAAGCTTCACCCACTCCGTTATGGGTCGTACACCATCACCAAGGTCGTGGGGGATAATTATTTTGAGCTCAACATTCCTCCTTTCCTTGGCCTGCACCCAGTGTTCAACATGGATCTCCTTCACCCTTATTTACCACCATTATTGGACACCTTAGACATAGAAGAGTGGCTAACACCAACAAATCTCAACCCTGACTGCATACAACAGAAATCCAGCGATCAAATTGTGGACACACATATCAAGGGGCCTAATTCAACATAAATTTCCTCATATGATGGGGGAACTCAACGTAATGAATACCATTGCTTCCTAAGGAGGGAGGATTGATCCAAGTGGATATCAGTGGCCACCCACCTTTTCCAACTAACTCAAAACAGTTTTCTGACAATTTTGGCAATTTACTATTTTTAGCAGTTTTAACTTCTAGGGCCATTTTGAGGGCCTAAATGAAGGTTTTTGGGATCAATCTTCTAAAAAATTACCAAATGCATGATTGAGACACCAAAATGAATCTCCTCGAAGATACGTTTCCAAAAGGCTATCATACGCCTAAAACAGAGATCGTATGCAAAAGTTACAACCCCGGGAAGTTGATGTACTAACTTACCCAAACGGGGCCCACATGACTTTTGGTGCTTCATCTCCTAGGGTTAGGTTTTTGGATGTATAGGGTTTTTGGCATTCTTGTTTATTGTAGAAAGGCCTTCAGAGCCTCATTGTAATCATCTTCTTACGAATGAGAGCAGTTATCGCATCTCTTCTCAGAGATAAGCCACCACCATTCCAGCAAGCTTGTTTTCGCTACATTTTACAGTTTCAGCTTATTTCCTTATTGAATAGAAAACTAGTTTTATTGTATCTCTGTTATTTTGTGTTAATCACCTGTTAATAATCCGTAGTCATTTCGTTCTGCTCATAAAATTTGGATCACATGCACTTGGCCTTAAATAAATTTGAGCTCCGTAATGTATTATTCATAAGTTTCACGTATATCAAAGTGCATTAAAAAAATAAAAGTATGGCAAATTGCAGAAGAAATCATCCTTTTGTGGTGATATCTTATGTACCACATCCTCTAATAAGAATGTTTCTCAACCAAAAATTTAGGGAAGGGAGATGGGAAAAATGGTCTGCCAAAATTCGATAATATGATATGGAGATCAACCCCCTAAAGGTTGTCAGAGGAAAAGGACTATGCAAGTTGATGATTGGTATTGAAGCTGTAAATATTCCTCATGCAAATGATGTTCTAACTCAATATGTGTCTATCTTAATACTAGAATGATACAAGGATATCATTTTTTATCTCAAGTTTGGAGAATTTCCTATTGAAATGTCTCCTAAGTAGAGGAGAGCTCTGAATATGAAGACTAATCAGTATGTATTGATATCTCGAGTACTTTTTCAAAGAAATTTTAATGGTGTATTGTTGTGATGTTTGGACCATTCAAAATACCACCAAGTACTTCAATAATTTCATGAAGGGGTATGTGGATGATATTTTTCACCTATGATAACTACACATAGAACCATCAAAGCCAGTTATTATTATCCTACCATGTTCAAATATGACTATGCAATGATAAGAAAATTCCCTTCTTGCTAAAATTTTTATGGAAAACCATTCAGCTGAAGAACCATTCCTACAATGGGGGTTAGATGTTATTGGTCCAATTAATACAAAATCAAGTAAGGGACGTGCATACATTATCAATGTCACTGATTATTTCACAAAGTGGTAAGAAGCAATAGCTTTGAGGAATGTTGATTGGGAACAACTCATCCTTTTCTTAAAAGATGATATTTTATCTAGATTTGGTGTTCTTGGGAAATTTATAATAAACAATGGGTCAATTTTCATTGGGAAACAAATCACCAATTTCCATGGATAGTATGGAATATTAATGGGGCAACCATTCAATTACTATCCTAAGAGAAATGGATTGGAAAAATCAACTAATAAAACATTGATCCAAGTCCTAAAAAAGATCATTGCAGTAAATAAAAAAAAATGGCACACAAAGCTAACATATGCTCTTTGGGCATGTCGATTAACTGCAAAAGTAAGTTTTGGACAATGACCTTAGAATTTGGTATATGGAAAGGAAGCATGACTACCAATACATTTGGAACTTAATGTATTAGTTGTTTCCATAGAAAATGAAGACATGGAAGAAGTCTCACCTCTTCAAGCACGATATTATCAATTGCTACAATTGGAAGAAAAAATGGAAAAGGAACTAGAAAGCATGACCAACATAAAACATATATTCAAGAAGTATTTTGATCATAGTGCCACTTCCAATCATTTTCATAAGGATCAATGGGTTTTACTTTGGAACAACACTAAGAAGAAGCTAACTTTTCATTCCAAGTTTGAAGCCTTATCGATCAAACCGTATCGTATTGAGAAGAATATATAAGAAGTGGTTACAATAAGGCACAATTGAAACTTTGGGTAGTCACAAATGGTTCTCAGAATCACCTTAACAAAGAACAACCACATAAATAAAAATAAATTACTAAATAAAAATAAAAACTGGAAACGTATATGGTTCCTAGAATCACCCAAAGAAACCACCAGATACGTCAAAAATGAGAAAAAGTAAAACATCAGTATACAACAAGGCAAAATGAGATTATTTAGCTTGAGAGTGAACGTGATTGATTTAAAAGATTTATAACCGGATTTAGCAATTAAGAACATTTCTTAACATTTGTTCATAACATTATAAGGTCAAATCCTGAGGTATCATAAATTAACTAGTCAAATATGATCTAGGGTGTCTTGTCTATTCCTACAAACAAGTCTTGTCTGCCCAAAATAATAAGTTAGTCTTGTCCCACAAGAAAAGTCTCACCCGTCTCCCTAAGATGCAACCTTAACTGTGTTGTAATTCTAAATTATATTAGTATTAGCATATAATGAATCTACCTATATACCGTCTCATACCTTTGTAATATCTTCAGGTTGGTTGTCTGATTCTCTAATCCATCCCTATAGAATTCACATATGCTTATATTGATAAAAAAAAAAAATTGGAAGCATAAAATTTTCCATAGTCATATCTCACCCCATTTTCATCATCACTGTTGGTATTGTTTGGCAAGTATTGATCCATGTCTTGTTAGAAAAATAGGACTGCGGAGAAATAAAATAAAACAAATGCGGAAACAAAACACAGAAGATACACAATACAATAGAGAGACAGATTTATGTGGTTCACCCAGTGTGGGCTACGTCCACCAGAGAAACTGCCAGGTCCTTCCTTTATTATTATCCAGCATATGAAGGGATACAACCTACAACAAACCCGCTGTAACTTCCTCTTCTTTCTCTCATAGTATCCTATCTCGGAATACAATATTCGCCATCAACCATAGTTGCAATACATTTCCCTCATAAAAGAGGGTTGCCTTCTAGGGAAAAAAACCCTAACATAATCTCTATTGTTAGATCTGCGACCTTATAATGAACGGTCCAGATTTACAATGAAATTACAATATACATTTACAAGGCAAATTTTCCTTCGGGGGCTTCACCCCCGAACCCCCCCTCTGCACTCCCCCACGTGGAAGAGTGTACATACTTCTGGGGTAAAAAGTCTTCATGGGGTATAAACATGGCTGAAAGCAAGGAACTCTAAGTCAAGAACATAATCAGGCTCCACAACCAACAATCTCCCACTTGGAGACTGATCTCAGTAACTCCACCGCTGTTGTATATGATGGACTCTGAACCTTCTTGGAACTGGAAAATTTCTCATCTTCATCTTCATTCTTGAAGACCAACTGAAACTGAGCAGGAACTCAGTTTCTCCTTGGTTACTCCCTTTGTTAACATGTTTGTAGGATTCTGGCTAGTGTGTATCTTTAACAACTTCAAATGTCCATCTTCCAAGGTGGATCGTATGAAGTGGTACCTCAATTGTATATGCTTAGTCTTCAAATGGAAGGTTGAGTTCTTTGCAAGATGAATTGCACTCTCATTGTCACAGTACAACCTACTATTCTCCTGCTTCTTTCCCAATTCCTCCATAAACCTTTGTAACCAAATCATCACTTTAGTAGCCTCTGTAGCAACAACATACTCTGCCTCTGTTGTTGAAAGTGCAACAACCTTTTGCAGTTTTAAAATCCAACTTATTGTTGTTCCACCTATAGTAAACACATACCCTGTGGTACTCCTCCTGCTATCTTTATCACATGCCATATCTGAATCAACATATCCTTGTAGAACAATAACTAAACCTCCAAAAAATAATGCATGATTAGTAGTACCTCTCAAGTATCTAAGAATCCACTTTACTGCCTCCCAATGTTATTTACCTAGATTGTTCATATACCTGCTCACAACTCCCACTGCATGTGCAATATCTAGTCTTGTGCAAACCATTGCATACATCAAGCTGCCAACTGTTGATGAATATGGGACCCTG
>JZKD02S1941115.1:283015-294790 GCA_000966675.3 Picea glauca
GGTACCCCCCCTCTGCACTCCCCCACGTGGAAGAGTGTACATACTTCTGGGGTGTAAAGTCTTCATGGGGTATAAACATGGTTGGAAGCAAGGACCTCTGAATCAGGAACATAATCAGGCTCCACAACCAACATGTCTTGCAAGTATGTTCCCATTGTTTAATAGTCTTGTGAACCCCGAATCACCTTCAAAACGTGTTTAAGAGAGGAACCATTTGTGGATGTGTCTAGCCCTTTGTTCCCAGAAAGAGGAAACAAGTAAAAGTCAGAACATTCCCACACTCCAATCAATTTTTCTGAATGTAGAGGATGCTTGGCCTTCACCTAGTGGACGAAGTCCTTGCTTCTATATAATAGACCCACCCCTTCATCATTCTTCTAATTTCCAACCACAAACCTCCAATTTCCATCCATGCTAATCCATCTAGTGTTGGGATGCCTAAATGAGATCCTATTAATCCCAACTTCTAGAATCATAACAGGAGTCTGAGGGATGGTCACTCATTCTCTCAAAAGAGAATCGTGTAAAGATTCTGGTATAAACCGGGATCATGAATGATCCTCATACTAACACAGAATAATCTATTAATCTAAATGAATAAGAATACATGATAGGGTCTTCATTTATATGAATGAAGAGACCCAACAAGTAACTAAGAATAATTTTTTAGTTGAGAGTCTGCGTAATCTTATAGCTCACACAGGATGGATGTGTTGGAAAACACCAGTGCCAACACCCCCCATAATACAAATGTAGGGATAAAACAAAATAAAACAAAGATGGGTCTTGGAAAAAAAGCCTAATGAGGTACCCATGTACAAACTCTCATAAATGGAGAAAAGGAGAAAAACTCGTAGGAAAAAAACTCCTCTCTAAAAGAGAGTCAATATACAATGCATATTCCAAACTATCGAGGCAATGAGAGTTGAATGCAAACCCCCAAAATAAATTGATCCTATATAATTGAGTCTCAACACAAAAGGCTTGATGAGGTACTCATTTAAAATTGAAAAAACATCAAACGTTGAGTGTCCCTATGGATGAAAATCCATCTCACTGGATTGCATGGGTCACTAGTGGCTACAACCACCAAGTCAACATAAGGATTAGTGTTATGTAGAATGCTCACTCTGAAGACGCTTGATCTCGATCGAACATGGTGAGTAAAAAATCAACTGAGGAAGCATTGCATACCCCCCATCCCCACAATGTTGAACTAAGTGAAAGAGATCATGGAAATGGATGTCACAACTAAAGTATGGAGTACGAGCTAAAGGAAAATAATATGCAAAACAACCTAAGAAAGAAACACTCCAAAGTGGTGAGTTCCAAGAGACTGCGAAACAAGGCAGTACATGGAGACATATGCTTGGTTATACTCCTAAAACTATCTGCACGAGTGACACATAATCCACTACTCAAAGGTATAGAATGAGAGGTACCATAAAAATCCATCATGGACAACAATCCTCAATATGGGTCCCAGAAAACAAGGCCATGCTAGGTACCCATTTACAATAGAGGAATCAACTTATGTTCATTGAGCTCATGATGAGAAAAACAATCTCAATTAAGCAAATCATTATGGTGTGAATCCACTCACCAAAAAGAGAGAAGAAGTCTCTTTGTAACTCCTCAAATAAAATGGAGACTTATCTTAAGATATATGGTGAAAACTTGGCCAATAACCTATAAAATACAACAAATTGGTGAAATGAACAATCATCCAAAGGGCCTCCAAAATAAAAAATATATGGAAAATATTGAACTCAACCATCGAGCTACCTTTGATCTACCTTCGACATGCCTTGGAAAGCTATGGTCCCATCAGATCATTGTGGAGCTCAACCCTAGCCCATAGTGGCCTAGCATAACAATACAATGAAAAGTAAATATTTGAAATCTAAGCGTGTAGGTCTAAAGTCTATGTAATGGAAAAAGAAATCACAGATCTGCAATGAGGGGTTGCAACAATACAAAATTATCACACCTGATATGTTGTCAAGAAGTAGTAAAAAAATCCTTTGAGGTGGTCAGTCATAACAAGCCAAATATATGGAAGGCACAATGATCATTGAAGAAGAGAGACAAGCCACCTTCTAGCAATGATGATAGATGGTAACAATTTGAGGAAGAACAATATTGCAGATCTAAACATCGACAATAATGTTATTAGCCACTAGTTCTTACTAATATCTGAGATCTAATGAGCACATCCAATGAATGATAAGAGCTCTAGGCGTCTCAAATGAGATCAGTGATTTTCAATCAAAAAACTCTGAGGAACCACAACATGCAACACGACGAGCTGGGTTTCCAACTCTGATCTCCTTAGAAATCCCAACTGCAAAATGAACCCAATCCAAATTCATCATAGAGAATATTAAATCTAATAACCATTGAATGCATAGATTGAAATATAACGAAAAGCTAAACATTTGGGTCCGTCAGGTAGATAATCATGCAAGAAATCACAAACAAAGAAAAACAAAGTTACAAAATCAGTTTAAATCCCAAAAACATAGTTATTTTGTGAAATATGAATTAGGATGGATTGTACAAACCATTCATCCAGTTCTTTTGAGGACGAAAATGGTAGGTTGTGTGATACAGTTGTTGAACACTTGTTCTCACTGTATTAATAGTATGCACCACGTCATAAGTAGAAATGCTTAACCACAACCATGCGAGAGTTATCACATGGATCACAACTCCTCGAGCCGATGATCCCATCCTGCAAGAAGAGACAAATACAACAAAATAATCATTGGTGAGTATGAAGATCCTCTCACATGTCCTTCTTATATATCACGTGGTGGTTTAATAAAATTAAAAGTAATACAAAGACCACAGAGAGGATAAGTCAATCAAAATGCCTAGAACAAATCAAATGTACCTTCACATAAGCCAAGCGAAAGAGAAAGGATTTTATTTTTTTATGTTAACACAGACTAAGATCGATCAGAGTTCTAGAGGCCTCTGGTATGCCATACAAATTATTATAAAATCTAACCATATGTTGTGTTGGAACAAAACTGAATGTAATTGGTCGGCCCTTCAACTACATTGTATGATTTTCTATGTTTTGGCATTATTCACTGGAATTTGGTGATATAAATATAGGTGAAATCAAAATTTTCTATTATTTAAATTGAGTCTATAAATCCAACAATTTCTTACGGGATTTTGGGAAGTTAAATGAATAATATCCTTGGAAAAAATCCAAAACGTAAAAAGTTTAGATTACGACATTGATAAAATACTAATTATGCTTTCTAGGTACCTTACATGCAAGCCACATGTTAAAAAAAATTGAAATCAAGAATGAGTTACACAAAATGTCTCCTCACAAGTGGCTTGACTTTGGAAATTATGTCCAAAATCTTGATTTTGGACAAGCCAAGGTGGTTTCTTTGGAGGAACCATTCAACGATGGTCCAAGGGATTGAAATCAAAGTCCTCATTGACCATCAAGAACTATCTAATAGCTATATAGTACTTAATTATTTCAAATTTAGCTATATAGTACATAATTTTTTCAGAATTTTTTAATTAAGGGGTAAATAAATTTTTCATTATGTATTTTATTTTGTATTATTTTTATGAATTTTTTAATTAATCATTTAAAAAAATATTAGAGTTTTTTCTCTATATCATAGTTGTTCAAAAAAAGAAAAGTTATCATTTTTATACAATATAATCTTATCATCATGGAGCTCATGTATGCATGTATCACCTATTTATTGAAGCTGCAACTTAATAATGGGCATTTGCGATCAAATGTTTTGGTTGTTGTGAGTCTTCTTGCTACTTAGAAAGAAGAAACAATTCCAATTTGAATCAACCCCCATCCTCTTATTGCTTGGATTTACAAATTGCACCTACCAATCTTTCGTGGCTTTACATACATATCTTTTTTCTGCTTGCTTCACATGCTCGTCTTCTTTTTTCTTTCTCTGTGTGCTTGGATTTACTACATTCTCTGCTTTCTTGGATTTACAAATGGTACCTACCAAATTCCAATCTTCAAAAACTTCGTTTGTGCACCTTCTTTCTTCTTACTCAATATGGAGACACAACAGTGGGCACCTTGAAAAATTTCCAACTAATTTCCCACATGGTAGCATGCACATCAACTAAATTTAGAATGTGCATGCATGCACTCTTCAGTGAAAAGTTTGTGTAACTAGTGGATCGGGTTGTAATCAGTTCATATAACTATCTATCAAATACTATATAACTAGCATACCCGTAGAAGTGTAGAGATGCAATACAATGGAGTGCAGTGTGTATGTGAGGAGAGGATGGTTGTATGCATGTGTTGGCTATTGTAATTCTCCCTTGAATAATAAGAATATCGATTATCATTGCCCCATGGTTTTTCCCATATTGGGTTTCCACGTAAATCACTGTGTTAAATTGTGTGAATGTTGTTCTCAGTTTATTTCTTCTTTATGCTCTATTTATGCTTTCGCTGCCTAACAAGTGGTATCAGAGCAAGTAAGTTGAGCCGAGGGGACCTGTGTGAGTTCAAGAGATAGATATGCGTGAGTGGATTAGTGTGGAATGGTTTTTATTACATTTCCATATGTTGTCCATGTTAGACAGTGTGACAATCATAGACACACTTCAAAAATTAAATTTCTGTGAAAAGTGTCACAAGAAGTACATGTAACAGGTGCGACAATTTAGAAAAGTGTCATGGGGAAAAGTGTCACAGGAAGGACATGTAACAGGTGCGATAATTAGGAAAGTGTCACAGGGTATACTTGTCTAGAGTGTGACACTCATGGATATCCTTCTCAAAGGTTGTCAAAGGTATATGCCGTGAATGGTATATGCACTGAGCTTGAAAATTCATTGAATATGGGGTATGAAAGTAGTAATTTATGAATGGACCATCCTTTATAAATGAGTGGATGAGGTCCTAAATAAGTGGAGGATACTTTAATAAATGTGAGGTGGATAATTTTAAGGGATTGGTGGATTTTTTATTATGCACATGATATAGTTGGTGAAGAATCACCTTTATATGGGTGGAGAATGTTTTAAGGTGAATGCTTTTTAAAAAGGGGTTTTTTAAGATATATTTTTGGAGTTTAAATTTTTTTTAACTCAACCTTGAACTTTAAGAGCTTGGTTTATTAGAAGTTGTGATTTTTTGGATAGTTTTTTGTGTTAATGGAGAAAGTGCAGAGTTCTAAGTTTGAGGTGGAGAAATTCAATGGGAAAAATAATTTTCAGTTATGGAAGCTCAAGATGTGGGACCTTCTTGTGCAACAAGGGTTGCAGAAGGCATTGGCAGGAAAGTCAAAGAGAGTGGAAAGTGTGTCATGATTATCTATATTCAAGATCTCTTAGTACCATTCGTTTGTGTTTTGGAGATAAAGTTTTGTTTAACATCGTTGGAGAGGAAACAACAACATGCTTATGGAGAAAGATGGAAAGTATTTATATGAAAAATTCCTTGACGAATAGAATATTCTTGAATAGGCAGTTGTACAACTTACGAGTGAATGAAGGTACAAAAATTGTTGATCATTTGAATGTTTTCAATACACTGATTTGTCAATTATCTAGTATGGAAGTAAAGTACGAAGATGAGGACAAGGAAGTTACATTATTGTGTTTATTGTTAGAGTCATGGGATCATCTAGTCACATCTATATGGTTTAGATCAACAAATTCCATTGATTATGACATTGTTGTGGGAGCTTTATTTTCTGAGGGGATGAGGAGAAGATCTAGTAAAGAACCCTCAACAACATAAGCAATGGTGTTCAGAGGTCGATCTACAAAAAGAGGGAAAAATCATAGGGGTACATCAAGGTCTAAGTCAAAAGGAAAGAAGAGTAAGTAGAAATGTTGGTTCTATGGAAAATCAGGGCATTTGAAGAAGGATTGTTGGAAAATATAGAATGCATCCAAAGCGGCCTCCATAAAGGAAGCAAAGGAAGCTAATTTAGCTTAAACAAGTTCAGGTTCAGGTTCAGGTATGGTTCATGATGTTTTTTTTACTTGTGATGTTTCACATCAACATAAAAATTGGTTTTTAGATTATGGTGCATCCAACCATAAGTGTCTTTCATAGAAATTAATTCTCAACTTACCAATCTATTGATGATGGTGTTTTTTTTTATGAGAAATGACTTTTCTTGTAAAATTGTTGGGGTTGGTAGCGTCAAGATTAAAATAAATGATGGTTCTGTAAGAACATTAACATATGTAAGGCATGTACCTGAACTTAGAAAGAACTTGATATATTTGGGACTTCTAGATTCTGTTGGTTACAAGTGTACAACTCAAGGTGGAGTACTGAAGGTGTCCAAAGGCATCTTAGTAGTCATGAAGGCAAAGAGAATCAGGAACCTCTATCAGCTTGAAGGAAGGAAAAAAATAAATCAAGAAGTGGTAGCATATGAAGATACAAGTGGCTTCGTTCATTTGTGGCATCATATTTTGGTTCATATGAGTGAAAAAGGGCTTAAGGTACTAGTTGATCATAAGTCACTTCCAAGTTTAAAGTTTATGAATTTGACTTTCTGCAAGTATTGTGTATTTGGAAAACAGTGTAGATAGAAGTTTAAAAAAGGAATACATATAAGCAAAGGTATCCTTGATTAAATTCATTCATATGTTTGGGGACCATCCCCTATGGTTTCATTTGGAGGATCATCATATTTTGTGACATTTATAGATGATTACTACAAAAAGGTTTAGGTCTATTTACTTAAAATAAAAGTTGATGCATTTAATACTTTTAAGCAATTCAGAGCTTTGGTTGAAAAGAGCACTGACAGGTCAATCAAGTGTTTAAGAACAGATAATGGAGGTGAGTTCACATCTGTGGAATTTGAAAATTATTGCAATAAAGATGGGATCGAAAGACATAAGACCACAGTTTATACTCCTCGGCAAAATGTTGTTGTTGAACACATGATAGGAATCTTCTAGAGGGAGCAAGGAGCATGCTCAGTAATGCCAAGTTGCAGCAGGAATTGTGGAACGAAGTATTTCTTACAACATGCTATCTGATAAATCAGTCACCATCAACTATAATAAATTGTAAGATTCTAGAAGAGGTATGGACAGGTCATTTGTGTGATTATTCAAATCTAAGAATATTTGGTTGTGATGCTTATGCTCTTATTTCTAAAGATCAATGTTATAAATTAGATCCTAGATCAAAGAGATATCAAATATGTCTTTGTTGGTTATGGTGATGGAGTTAAGGGGTATAGATTATGGGATAATACTACCCACAAACTCATCATAAGGAGATATGTATTATTTGATGAATCCTCACTCTTAAAATCAGATCTAGTAGATGTTGAAATGAGACAAGAACAAGTACCGCAAGTTCAGAAAATTGAGTTAGAGACTCAGCCATATTCAGAAAGGGAGGAACATGAATAATTTCCAGAAGAAGAAGATGAAGATGCAAAAAAATCTAGGAAACTGAGGATATTCCTCAACCATCTCTAAGGAGATCTACACGGGTCAGGAATCCTCCTACAAGGTATGATGATTATGTTTCATCTATGGCTTTGATTTCTATTGATGTAGAACCTAGTTGTTATCAGGAAGTAATTAAGGTATCTGAAAGTGCTCAATGAAAAGAAGCTATGAAAGAAGAAATGGATTCCTTAGAGAGGAATAAAACATGGGACCTGGTAGAACTTCCAAAGGACAGGAAAGTTGTCAGTTGCAAGTGGGTCTACAAACTGAAAAAGGGAGATGATGATAAGGTTGGAAGGTATAAATCAAGATTGGTAGCAAAAGGGTATTCTCAAAAGGAAGGTATTGATTTTCTTGAAATATTTTCACCAGTTGTGAAGCTTGTTTCAATTTGTGTTGTGTTCGCACTAGTTTCTTTACTTGATCTTGATTTAGAGCAGCTAGATGTTTAAACAACATTTCTACATGGATATTTGGATGAGGATATATATATGGAACAACCAGAATGGTTTGTTCAGGCTCACAATAAGAGATTTGTTTGCAAATTCAAAAAGTCATTGAATGGCTTGAGGCAGTCACCTAGGCAATGGTACAAGAAGTTTGATTCCTTCATGGTGAGCCTACATTTTACAAGAAGTGAATATGATCACTGTGTTTACTTTAAAAATTTGGAAAATGGAATATTCATTATTTTGGTGTTATATGTTGATGATATGCTTGTGGAAAGCAAAAGCATGGTCGAAATCAATAGGTTAAAGGCTCAATTGGCTAGGGTGTTTGATATGAAGGATATAGGAGCAACAAAACAAATCTTGGGCATGGAGATACACAGAGACAAGAAAAATGGTAAGTTGTGGTTATCACAACAAAAGTATGTGGAGAAAATACTTATGAGATTCAGTATGAATAATGTGAAACCCGTACATATCCCTTTGGCTTCCCATTTCAATATTTCTTCTAGTTTATGTCCTAGTAATGACAAAGAAATGGATTATATGTCTCGTGTACCATGTGTTAATGCAGTAGGAAGTTTGATGTATGCGATGGTGAGTACTAGACCAGATATTTCACATGTAGTTGATGTTGTCAGTAGATACATGGAAAATCCAAGTAACGAGCATTGGGAAAAAATGAAATGGGTGCTTCAGTATCTTAAACGCACAAGTAATTATTTTATCACCTATGATGGTTCAAGTGATTCAGTTTGCGGTTATGTAGATTCATATTTTGAGGGTGACTAGGACAAAAGGAGATCCACTTCAGGATATGTATTTACTCTTGTAGGAGGACCTGTTAGTTGGATTTCAAAGATTCAAACGTAGTTGATTTATCCACTACGAAGGTAGAATATATGGTTCCTTCACATGCATGCAAGGAGTAAATTTGGTTAAAATGTTTGCTGGGTGAGTTTGGAAGGATGCGGGACAAGGTGAAAGTATTCTGTGATAGTCAATGTGCTATTCATTTGGGTAGCAATCCATCTTATCACATTAATACGAAGCATATTTCTATTAAATACCATTTTGTAAGATAAGATGTTGATGAAGGGGGAGTGGCTCTAGAAAAGGTCCATACAAAAGTGAATTATGCATACATGTTTACAAAACCAGTTTTGTTAGAGAAGCTACGATGGTGTTTGGCTTCTCTTGGCTTGCAGAAAAGGTGATAAATTAATTCAGGCATGATATATCAGGTAAATTTATTGTCAAGGTGGAGATTGTTGAAAAAATGCCAACTAATTTCCCATGTGGTAGCATGCACATCAAATAAATTTAGAATGTGCATGCATGCACTCTTCAATGAACAGGTTGTGTAACTAGTGGATTGGGTTCTAATTAGTTCTTCTAATTGTCTATATATACATAAATATATTAGTTCTCCTAATAAATATAGTTATTAGTTATTCTAACTATCTATTTATTAGTTCTCCTAATAAATATATAATTATTTCACTCGGAAAAAAACTGTCTCTTGATATTCATTTTAGAATCAAAGAGAGAAATGTTCTTTACATAACTGACTGACAAAATACAAAAAATTACAAACTTTTCACTTCCTATACATCGATAATTTCTACTGAATATAGGCTACATCATCTTCAAAAAAACAAATTTTCAAGATTCTAACAACTTGATCTAAGAATACAGTCATTCTATGGATAGCCTCCTCTTAACCAATAACTAGAGATCCCTATGAAACCAACAAGTTTTCCTTGAATTCATAGAATGAAATAGTGCCCTCAATAGCTGCTAAAGCCCTCTTTGAAAGCATGTCTGCATGATAGTTCTGTTCTCTGTATATGTGATGAAAAGTAATGAACTGGTATTGAAATATTTTCTCTCGAACTCTAGAACTCCAGTGTTGTAAAGAAACCACTTGTAACTTGTATTTTTTATTGGCCCACTCCAGAATAACTTGTGAATCATCAAGGACTTGCAATTTTGAAATACCTAACCAGTGAGCAAAGGAGAGCAACATCCAGAGAGCTAACATTTCATCTCTAGTATTTGATCCACTTCCGCATCCCATCCAAACTTCAAAGAAATGGTTCATAGCAAGCTTCAAAACTGCTCCTCCTTCACTCTTACCATTCTAAGAAGCACCATCGAAGAGTCCCGCGTCTATATCCATTTTCAAGTTTGGAATTTTGGAATTTTGACATTTATGGATTCTTCAGTATGCCTGAATTCATAGTACATATTGACCATTTTACAAACAATGGAGTAGATATTTATAATCCCATTATGGAAAACCATCTCATTTCTTAAAAGCCAAATATACCATCAAACTTATGACATTTTGCTTTATGATGCCACTCTCCAAAAGATTGTTCTAGCTTGCCAACTCTCCATTCATAAACAGAATCTAAGAACTGTAAAATGATACTCCATATCTTTCTAGTAGTCTTGCATTCGGTAAATATATGGTCCATTGAGTCTTCATTGCTACAACAAAAAAAACAGATACTAGGACCCACCTTGCCCCTTTTTATAAGATTGTTCCAGGTCAATATTTTGTCCTATAATGCCAACCACATGAAAGCATGATTTTTTTATGGGACATGCCATTTCCAGAGCAATCAGCGCCACCATTATCGTTGTCCCCTGAAGTAGAATGAAGCTATAACCTCATAAATAAATTTAGCAGATAACTTACCCGATGGATGACGAGTCCATATTAGTCTGTCAGATGAGTTCCAAAGTGTAATCCCAGCATGCCTGAGATCCTTTGTGTAATTGTTCCACTCCCGTGCCAAAGAATCTTCTTGGTTTAAATCATTTGTTGTATACCATGAAGTGGGTATTCCTTCAAATAATGAATTCTTATGAATATTGGCCAACGTGTACATCCCCTTTCTTTCAAGAATTGATCTCAGGTTATCGGATAGCCTGTAAGAGGATTCACCCCCAACATAAGGATCTGTCCCTATCTTCATCTTCCTTCCATTTCCTATTTCCCAACATAGCGAATCCCCAATCCATTTATAATTCTTAACAAATCCATGCCATAAAAATGATGCATTATATCCCATTTTATTTTCATTCTTGCACCAGTCTTGGCTTTTAGAATTAAACTCCAAAGGGACTTTGAGTCAATCCTCTCCACCCCATCTCTTTGGGAAGGATAGTTTGAAGTGTTTCCCCGCAATTATGATTATTTTAATATGATGTTCAAATTCTTCATCATAAATTAAGAATTAATAAATTTTAAATTATTTTTCATTTTCATAGGAAAAAAAATAATTTATTTTTATTTATGAACTTAAAAAATAAAATAAAATTAATCTTTCCAATTAAATTATAACCTTTTCTTTCGAATTTGATCCCTACTTAAGATTTAAACATCAAATTAATGATTGAATTATTTTCATTGCTTTGACAAATTCCAAAACTGGAAGGAAACATTCACCGATGCTGTTATGACCCCTCAATATAAAATTATGTCAAATATCTTGACTTTGGAAAAGCTAAAGTGGTTTCTGTGAAGGAGTCGTTTACCAAAAAGACAAAGCAGTTGTTATCACCATTAAATACAAAATTATGTCAAATCTTGACTTTAGAAATGTCGAAGTAGTTTCCGTGAAGGAGCCGTTAACAGATCGAAAATACGAAAATATGGGATCCATTTTTACTATTTTTAGTATTGTAAAATTGAATTTAAAAGTTTGAATTGAACAGCTGGCCAATAGGACAAACCGTGGTAGGCTCACGGCACGCCACCCTTCCGACAGTTAATAACCATCATGATCCACCGCCAAGCTCTATCAATAGTTGTGGTGATCACTTGTGCGAGTTTAATGATGCAGAGAGCCAGTCA
>JZKD02S1941115.1:321129-340667 GCA_000966675.3 Picea glauca
AGTAAAGTTTCTTGAGAAGACAAATCTACTCCCAAAACCAAAGCTCTTCTCCTAAATTCTTGAGTAAATATTTGCACATTTTTCCCTTTAGCTTGTCTAAAATTTTGCCAATCCACAATAGCTTTCTGCATATATGCTAATGGATAAAATTGCTTTTTAATTGCAACAATGAAATAATTCCAAGAGGATAAAATTTTACCATGTTTCTTCATGTCCTCTTGAGTCTTGGCTTCCCACCAAATGAGTGCTGCACTATCCAATCTTAAAGAAGCAAGCTGAATCTTAGTTTCATCATCTTGAATTCTTTGTATCCTACAATACAATTCAATCTGACGAATCCAGTTATCTAATTTCTCATCATTTACCTCTCCATTGTACATTGGCAATTCAAATTTAATATCAAGCTTTAACAAAGGAATTTGTGGAGGAATTTTACCATGTCCCTTTGGAGAATTTGAAGGTGGTTGTGAAATGGTAGAAGAAGTGGAAAATGGAGGTGGAGTATCACCATTCCCTCCATTTCCTTTTGGATTTTTATCACCATTGTCTCCCTTTTCCTTTGAAGGGTTGGAGCTTTCACCTTGCAACCTTGCATTCCTTTCTTCCATCAAGACTTTCATCATTTCTCTCATCCCCATGAAAGCCTTTCTGAGATCTTCATCTTCTGAAGGAAAATTTTCATGACTCTCTTCATGAGCCATACTTGGTGAATGCCTCCTTGAAACTTGAGGTGATTGTATAGTCCTTCTTCTTGAAAGTTGGGAACTTGGCTCTACAAGTTGACCTTCCCCTCTTGTGAGATTCAAACTTGTGAGCATCCAAAAACAAAACACTTGCAAATAATCAAGCCTTCAAAAACCTTTGCACTGATACCAACTTGATCTAAAAATTAAAAAAAGGCTTGTATCTTGAAATATTTTGCAAGTTTTTAATTAAGTGTGCTTAGGCAAAAGGATCAATTTGCAAACACAAATTTTATAGAGACTTTCACATTCAAGATGAAGATAATAACCAACAAATAACAGTGAACAGTAAACACATAACTCAACAAATGATAAAGGAGTTCACCCCTCTCTTGGGCTACATCTCCTTGTCCAACTTCCAATGGATCTTTTATATTATTTACTCAAAGTGCTAAAATCAGTGCTTTACAATGCTCAAAATTCCAAATAGATGGCTCCAATGGATTCAGAACATCCAAAAACCCCTAGATGGGCTTTTTCGGCACCTGATTTGGCCAAAAATTGAAGAAGATAGGTTTCTTGGAAGTTTCCCCTTCAAATTTGTTGTCTCTGGTTTGCCAAAATGCACCTCTATGTGTCCAACCTAGCCTCTGTGCATTTTTCCGTGCCTAAACCTAGCACCCCACACATATCCGCAAAACATGTGAATCTATAGAATGGTTAGGGAACCTAGCCCCCTAACCTCGAAGGTGTTGGGCGCATGGGGCCATGTGGCCACGTTTCCCGCGCACCAAAGGGGCTCATTTCCACGGGCACATATGAGTGTGAAAAGTGGCGCATATTTGGTGTTAACCATTTGAAAACTAAAACCCACGCTCGTTTCCATGGTCATGGATCCCACTGTAAGGTCATATGGTAATGCGTGTGCGACCGGGGGCTGCGGCTAAGCCCTAGCTCGGACACACCCCAAAACACAACGTATCCAAACTTAAATAGTTATGATGTGATATATATAATAAGAAATAAGTGGTGGCGCGTCGATTGGGCGGCCTTTTCCAATTCGTTTCCATATGCGGTGGGGAGGTCCAGGGTTCAAACCCCATGGACTCTATGATATATTTTTCCAACCACAAAATGGTGCCACGTGGCAGCTCACGTCTAGGCCATGTGGCACCACCATATTGGTCAATAATCATGCCACGTGTCAAAAGGTGATTCGACCACATCGGCCCTCGACTGCCCACTCAGAACTCACCACATCATCATCTACCATGTCAGTGTACGACCCTGCCATGTCAGCGTATGGCCCTACCACATCATCACCTGTACGGACTGTACAGTCAACAAAGTTTTGCCTATTTGGCAAATCGAACAGAACACGATATCTCCCTCATACAGTGTCCTTTTGAACCCGTTTGAATTGCGTTGGGTTCATGACAATGAGGCCTATGCACCCGTTTGATTTGAAATGATTCTAAGCACTTTGAATTTTGAGCAAAATTTGATCCCCTGGATCATCTATCCTTTTGAGAGGGAGTGCACTTCTCTTGTTGGTAGGAGCCCTGTGGCACCTTCCCCCCCTTTTTATGTTTGGTTTCATGGGGTGAAGTCGGTCTTATTTTCCTAATCTGGAGTATCTTAGGTGGAAGGTGATATGAGGAATGTCACATCTATCATCTTGGTGCTCAACCAATTGTAAAGTCAAGCCATGCCTTTCCAAAGTTGGGCTTCCACCCAGTTTATCCTTCTCTCATTCCCTCCTTGTCTCAGGGGCGATTTTGATTTTTTTTCTCCTTATGGATTCCTGTGAGGCTTGTCACTCTCTTGGTTGGTTCTCTTGCTCGATCTCCTAGGTGGAAAGTTCATGTATTGAGATTGTGGTGCAGGCCTGGGAGAAACCCTCATCCTCTGAGGAGCTTTAGGGGTTGTCCCACGAAACCTCCTTGATCGTTAGGCTTTCATTTTCTAACCATTCTGCCAGCTTTTTGGTAGAGTGCTTCACATGTCTAGGTATGGTCACAAGCATGGAGGCCATCATTTGTTGAATGACTTCCAGACTAGCCTGCAAATGCCAATTTGTTTTTAATTTTCGATGTCATGGAGCCATGTTGCAAGCTTTTGAACATATTGATTATGATATGGGAGTCACCTTCTATGGTCATCTTGTCATAGCCCTGGGCTGGGACTGAGCAAAAACCTTCTTCTGGTGCCTGGAGTTCCACAAATTTGTTGGTGTTTATCTACATTTGACCCCCATACATTCTCAAGATGTTGCCTTTTTTTTTTCTAAATAATTTGCCATACCCTTCCTAACCTATATTTCCTTTTGAGGCCCCGTCGAAGTTCATATTGAAAAAAAAATTTGGGGGAGGATTCCATTGAGATGTCGAAGTTGGAGGGGGTGTTATTGGACTCTTCTTGAGGGAAGAAAGGTTGGCTCTATGGTTAATTCATTGGACCATAGATAGCTCGAACAAAATAACTTTCCAGTCTTTGTCCTCCCAAGGTTGGGCCAAAATATTTTCCTAGACTGAGGTGAGAACCTTGTTTTAGAGTTCTTCTAGAGGTAGGGCTTGAAGATTGAAGACCCTATGGTTGTGCTCTTTCTAGGATTCCCAGGTAAGAAAACCATGTAAGAGGTTCCAAGCTCTGTTGACTATAGGGTTCTAAGTTATTGTTGTTGGCCATTGTTCTATGGTGTCTCTTATGGAGTTCCTGTTGCGACTAGAGAACCGAAGAGAAGCACCAAGAGGGTCCAAAGGTTTTCCATGTAAATGAAAGTATTTAAGAGGTGCTATGTTGTTTCCTCTTGCTCCTGGAAAAGAGGGAATTGGGAGGGGTCCGAGAAACCCCGTTTTCATAAATTTTCCCAAGTGATAGCTCTGTTTAGGGAAATCAATCAAAGGAAGGTCAAAACTTTCGACCAAAGGTTTTTTTTCCAAATATTGATCCATATCTGGGATTGAGGAAGTGTTTTGTTCTAGAAATCTATCTCATATGCTTCTTTAGTTGTGTAGGTTCCAAAAGATTTGTTTCCCCATCGAAGTTGGTCCTATTTTTCAGGGCTACAAATCCTTCATTTGCTAAGTACCTCTAGAAAACCCTCAATTATGTTGTTGACTGTTTGTCCAGTCCATCCGTGGTGAGGGAGCCATTTCCTCCAATGACTGGGGTTTGTTTCTTTCGCCCAGTATTGTGAAACATTGGACTTATTCTAAACTATCATTCTAGCTTGCAGTATAAGAAGAGATGGTTGGTCTGTTAGTCTAGTGAGTTGTTTCCTAGCGTCCTCCCAAAAAAGAGAATCCTTGCTATTGTTGATTGCCCAGAAGAAATTTTCTTGAACTAAGTGGTGGTTATGCCATTCTAGGTTATAGAGGCGCAAACCAAAAGGGGCATTATTTTGGGCATATTTTGTTTTCTAGAGATTGTCCCATTGAGTTTGGGGATCAGTTAGCCAACACTACCATATTTTACCCCCCAGTGTTTGACTGAGAGTTTATGGATCCCTCAATCCCATACCTCATTTCAATTTTGGAAGAAAAACTATTTCCCATGCCACTAATGCCCATTTTTTTTTTTAATTTTTTTTCTTCGAGCTGCCCCATAAGAATTCTCTCTGTAGATTTATTATCACACCGAGGATATATTTTGGAGCTTCTATGACTGAGAGAAAGTAGATGAGAATTTATTGAAGGAAAAAATTGATGACGATGAGTCCGCTAGCTATATTGAGTGAACAAAAGGACCAATTGACTAGTTTTTTTGCCATATTTTCTAGGAGGTCCTCCCAAACTTTTTTCTTTAAGGAGTTCTTTGTTAGGGGAAATCCTAGGTATTTTGATGGAAGATTGCTTAGTTTGAACCATAAGAGACATGTTAGATGATGCTAGATTGACTGAGGAGTGTTGAAGAAGAATATGTTGGACTTTTCTTTGTTGACACACATCCCTAAGGCTTCCGAGAAGTCATGGAGGACTTTCTTGATTGTGAAGGATTCATTTAGAGTTGGAGAAACCATTAAAATTGTGTCATTCACAAATTGTTGATGCATGGATGGAGATTCTTCTCCATGGAGAGAGATCCATTTCCAGTTTCCTAGCGCCACTTCTTCCTTGATATCCCTTCCCAAGCCTTATTCGATCAGGATAAAGAGGAATGGAGAGAGGGACTCTCCTCGACAGATACCCCTGGTTGGGGAGAAGGTTGGGGAAGGGGAACCATTAACCAATATATAAAAGGTCATGGATATCAATGATTTAACCCATTATAACTAATTTTAATTGATTCCAAAAGTGACCAGGATGTTGAAGATATAGTTCTAGTTAAAGCTATCAAAGGCTTTTGAAAGGTCTAATTTGATGAACATTTCGGGTTTCTTGGAGGAATGAAGGGAGTGGATTAGGTCATGCGTTAGGATTATATTGTCTAGGATTTGTCTTCCTTCCACAAAACCCGTCTTCTCTGGAGATATTAGGGAGGGGAGGAGGGGTTTTAGTTTGTTCACAATGATTTTGGATATGAGTTTGTAGATAACATTGTAGAGAGCTACAGGGAAAAATTTGTTGGGGTTTTCTACTTTGTCCTCTTTAGGAATGAGAGTGAGGAAGGTAGCATTGAAAGTTGGGAGGATTTTTTTGTATTTTCTAGAGTCTTCCACTGATTCCCAAACTTCATTCTTTATTACCTTCCAACAGGATTGGTAGAATTCCACTATGAATCCATCAGGTCTGGGAGATTTCCATTTTGGCATCTCCCAGATCATTTTCTCCACCTCTTCCATAGTGACTGAAATCATCAGGGCTTCATTATGATTTTCATTTATCATTTTTGGAACATGTTGGGTAATCTTTCTGATTTCTTCCTTTTGATTCAACTAATTTTATTACATTAGAGTTTTGTAATATTAAAGAAGTTTTGATTGGATATCCTAGTGGTTTCTTCATTTGTTACCTTGTTGGCATTTTAGAGAGATAGTTATGTTCCAATGTCTTCGCTCGATCATTGAATTGTGGAAAAACATTGAGTTTCTCTCACCTTCCTATATCCATAGGACTCTTGATTTCTATATCTCAAGTATTTCCTCGTGCTTATCTCTAGTTTCTATTTGGGACATGAGAAAAACTTCTTCCTCTACTAGCTCATGGGAGCGCCCTGAAGTGATCATATGATGTTGGTTTTGTTTCATTATTTATTGTAGAAGTTTTTTTCCTTGAAAGATGTTGTGAAATTCTAATTTATTCAATATCTTGATTTGTTGTTTTAGGTTCTTCAGTTGTTTCTGGAATCTAAACATCGGGGAGCTTGAGTTGAATGCCACTACCTTCCACCATGAGGGAAAGTTAGAGTGGAAGGAAGGGTCCATCATCCATAAGGATTCAAAGCATAAGGGTTGGTTCTTGGGGCTTGCTGGGATGTTGATGAGGAGGTTGATGGGACAATGGTCCGACCCATGATAGGGGGATAATGGTGGCTTATATTGCATAGTTTCTCTGAATATGAGATTATGAGATGAGAAAGTGATCCAGATGGGAGGCTATATGGTGTTTTCCAACTGTGTGGTTTCTCCAAGTAAAGGTTCCATTAGTGGTTTCCCAGTTTACCAGGCCCAGGTCACTAATGATTTCTTTAAATATTTCAGAGTCTTAATCCAGATGGTTCAATCCTCCCCTTTTCTCTAGGAGAGAAGTTATAATGTTAAATTCCCCCTTATGATCCAAGGATGGATTTTTAAGAGAGGATATAAAAGGGAGAGAGACCATAGAAAAGTTAATTTATATTGCATAATTTGAGGTTTGTAGAGATTGGTGTTATAGCCAGATTGGTTAGATCCTATTGGTTGGAATTTGGCTGATATAGTACGTCGGGTGGTGAAGAATGATGAGAGGGAGATTTCTCTGGGGTTATATAGGATGGCCAAACCACCTGATGCCCCTTTGAAATATACTACTATGACATTGAAGCCTCTCCAACATCTGGTGGCCAATTTTTCCATAGTTATGGATGTACATTTGGTTTCTTGTAACAACATTATAGAAGGTTTTTCATTATATATCAAGGTCTTTAAACATATTTTCTTACTTAGGATATTAATACCTCTTAAATTCCATGAGATGTATTTCATTGGGAAGGATGGGGGTGTGAAGAGAATTTTTCTGCCATGCTCATAATCCTTCCAAAATTTAGAAGAAGTTATCCCAATTCTTGTAAGAGTTGCTTGTTGGATGGCCTTCCTTTTTTTTTTTCATCTTTTGGAGCCTTGATAATTTATTTTCTTGAAGTGCCCTTGATTCCTAAAGATGTAGGTACAAGGTTCTTACCTTTTTGGGTCACTTATTCTTTCTCTTTATTTCTCGATTTGATCAAGGAACTTTGCAATAATATGAATTGTTGATCTGGTATCAAATGTTCCTCTTTCTGTTCACATGCTGCTGCTATGCATTGCAGGTCTAGATATTCTAGATCCATGTCTTCTAGTTCATCCTAATCCACCTTTAGGGGTTCAATGGGGACCATTGGATAATCTTGGTCATGTATCTAGGGGCCATACTTAAGGGAAGAGGGGACAAGAGTGGTGGGAAGGTTCTTTTCTTGATCAGGTTGGGCACTTGGTTGGGTCTCGACTGAGGGGATTGGGCTGGGTACTTCTTGCTCTGAGAGGCTTTCTAGTGATTCAAAAATATTACTAGTGTGGGGGCCTTTGGGGTTGGGATGGGTAGGTATTTTATTTTTGGATTTGCACTTTACTTGGACCTTTTCAAATCCTGCCTTGTCCTTTTCCATTTGGGGTTTGGGGGTCTCTGTTTTCTTATTCAAGTGACATTCCCAGAAAAGGTTCTCGTGAGCATGGAATTTTATGTATCGAAAGGGGATGTGTTCATAATTTGGGGTCTGGATCCAGTCTACATCCCTATATATGAGGAATATTGATGCTGATAGAGCTTTGGAGACATTGAGGTAGACATAGATTCAGGCATAGAAGGTACAATGACCTTGAAGAGTGTCATCTACAATCCCGACAAAGGATCTAAGAGCGTTTCCAATACCCTCTAGAATTTTTGTGCACCAATATTTCTGTGGGAGCAAGTACAATTTGATCCATAGCAAAACTATAGTGAAATCTTCCTTTTCCAAGCTAAAGTTCTCTTTCCATATCAACATATATAGACCATCAGAGTTGAAGAAGTACATGCCTCTTTGGAAGAACTTTTCTCAGTCTTCAACCAAGTTGAATATGGCCATGAATAATCTTTTGGATCCCAGTTTGAGGGAGACATCCCCTTTGGGATTCCATATGGTTTTGATCCACCACATGAAGGATTTATCTGATGGCCAAAGGACCATGAATTTGCATATGAGGGAATGATATTTCATGTATTGAATGTCCTCACCCAGGAGGGGCGATAGGATTTTGTACTGCGGAATTTAATCTGATTGCGGGATGCAAGTTGATGGGATTTTCTTGTCAGCTTTCGAGTTCTGATGGTTCCAAGATGGGAGTGATTCCGAGATTTTCAGGGATTTCTTAGCTTCCTTTTTCTATTCCGTTTCCATTGGGTTAGGTGAAATTGAGGTGTTAGGAATAAGGGAAGGGGTTTGGGGTGGTTGGTTGCTGTCAACAACTACATTTCATAAAGAGGGGGTGGCTCCTCCTTGAGTGGGGGCTGCCATTGCTAGTTCGAGAGATCAGAGTAAGGTTGAAAAGTTGTATATAAAATGAGAGAGAATATAACATCAATCTTAGTTACTTTAGATTTTACAATTTCTTAAATTTGAATCAAAAGTTCAACTACATTCAAAACTTTTGAGTTTAGAATAATTCCTATGGAATTCATATGATCCACAGTGTAATTATGAATGTACAAGTCTAGGTAACCATTCTCTAGCTCAACAACCTCTAGAAACTAGTAGAGATCTATAACATCATAATTATTTTCTAAATAGACTTGAAGCATGCATACACATGTATAATATGATCCTAGGTGTGTCATTGCATCACTTGCATGAAAATTTATGTTATGATTACATTTTTACATATATAAATTGTTAAAATTACATGGAAGACTTTAAAGAAAAATTTACATGGAAGAGTTTAAAGAAAAAATATGTGAAATGAACGAAGGATGAAATGAAGGTGTGAAATGTGTACAATTAAAAATAAAACATTGAAAGAAAACAAACTAATTTCTAGAAATAAAATGGAAATTGTAGAAAGTAAAATGTTGAATGAATGCCAAGAAATAAAGAAACTGAAACAGAACAAACACTAAAAATAAATGGGTTTTTTCCTTATCAATTTTTCTTCAACTTTTAACCAAATTCAAATTAAATAAACAACAACATAAAGTTGTAATTTAATGTTGAAATGAAATAGGGCAAATAGGAAAGAGAAACCCTATCATTAGTAAGCATTAGAAATGCGTGTATTTCTTCCCCTACCTACATTTTCTTTGAAAATATAGCTAAAAAACACTAGACATGCAACAAATCTTAAGGAATGGGTAGAAAATTTTGAGAAAGGGATGGTGCTCCTTCTTCTCCTCCTGAAAATTACCAATGCATGAGAAATGTATAGTTCTTCCTCTCTTTCTCCAAAAAATTACTAAACCCTGAGAAAGGGCCAATGCTCCTTCTCTTGCTCACTCAAATTACAAAGATGTTAGAAAATATCCCATGCTCCTTCTTCTCCTATTTCAAATGGAAAAAATGTGATAAAGGGATAGTGCTCCTTTTCCTTCTCCTCATCACTATAATTACAAAAGTGTGAGAAAAATCCAATGCTCTTTTACTTCCTCAATTAAATGAAAAAAGTGTGAGAAGGGTCAATGCTATTTCTCCTCTTTCCTGAAACCACTAACTTGTGAGAAAATGAAGTAACTCCTCTCCTCATCACTAATTCCAAAAGTGTGGGAAAGCGATACTGCTCCTTCTCGTCCAAAACATTATAAGTATCAACAGAGAATTTTTTAGGTAAAAGATGGGCCTTAAACAAAAAAACAAACTATCGACATCAAATTTAAAAGAACCAATCGAATTCAAGATGATGATCTCAACCATAAGGGAAAATATTTTTGGAGGGAAAGAAAAAAAATTATTTTTTTAACTCATACTTTTGAGTTATCACTTTATAGGTTTACTTAAATTTCAAGTGTAGGAACTCATTGGATGTGAAATTAATTTTTTCATCTGGAGAGTACCCACTCTATATACTTTTGATAGACACATAGTGAGGTAAACTAGAAATACATGAAAAAAATGTTTTTCCTTTTGAAAATCCATAAATCTTATTTTATCGATTTAGATATTATTTTGTTTGATTTCTCAGGTGTTGAGACCATATATTTATCAAGCTATCCTAGGTTTTCCAACCACAATTAGACACATACCTTGCTATAGATCTCATCACAGTGGCTAGAGGAGGGAGCTATGATCCCTCCTATAGTGAAGCACTGGCTCACAACAATTGCTCAACCACCAATCACACCCCATCTCACTTTGCTAAGGGAAAAGTGATGGAACAAGGAGTAGGAGTGAGAAGGGAATTAAATGAGACAGTTGAGGTGCCTGCATCTAACCAGGAGAACCTGAATCTAAAGAATGCAACCCCAAATAGAATAGACAGATGCATTCTGAAAAAAATAGAAATACCAAAATATATTATCACTTCAAATAAGAATGGAAAATATATTTATCACATGAGAGATCATACCATCATCAAAAAATTCATGGGCATCTGGCCCACATAGAAATCCCTATATTGGTAGATTTAGAATCAATGTAAAACCAATGGAGAGGTCGAAATCAAACTTGGATCCAAATGATTATTCACTGCAATATTCACTAGATTGGAGGATAAGGACAAAGTCTTTGAAACAAACTCATATATATTTAACTCAATAGGGTTGTACCTTCGTCTATGGTCAAAGATATTCAACCAAGAAAAAGAATATTTCACAATAGCCCTGGTATGGATCAAACTTTACTCATTTTGGCATGATTTTTGGGATGAGGAAATCCTCGAGGGTATTGGGAATTCCCTAGGATCTTTTTTCAAAATCTCAGAAGTAACAAAAAAGGGGGGATTTTCTTTATATGATAGAATTTGCGTGTATATGAATGTCTCAAAATACCTACCAAAATCCATATGTCTAAGCTACCATGACACCAAATGGCTTCAAACTATAGACTATAAACACATCCCCTTTAGATGTTAGAAAATCCTTTAACATGGGCATTTTTTCAAGGACTTCTCCCTAAATCAGTTGTCACCCCTAATAAAGAAAATGAATTCAAAAGATGTAAAAGGATTCAAAATGGTACCCATAGAAAGTCAAAATGTCTGGAAGCCGAAAGCACCCACTGTTCACAAGGAAATCCAAACCAATAATATCTTTGAAACCCTCATGAAGAATCGAGAGGATCCAAGCAGAAGCAAACAAGAGGATGAGGAAAAATGACCACTCATGGAATCGGATCAAAGTACAGAGGGAAATCATAAGGAGTAGGAAAAAAGAATAAATCTAGTGGATGAATCTGTGCAGGGTGGTTTGATCCAGACATTGACATGCTACATGAAGGGGAGGAAAAAGGAGAGTCAGAGGATGGGGAGGAAAGGGAATTGAACGATATCGATCTACAATCTATTGCAACAACTTTGAGGATGCAAGACACAAGCTATATCCTGGAGCAACAACTCTAGCTTGTTTAAGAAGCCCTTGTTCGAAGTAAATATCATTGAAGTACCCCACAAAAAATTAATCCCTCCACCTATTCATCCCTTGGAGTAAAAAATAATGCTTCCAAATATTTATCCAAGTTATCTAAAGAGGATAAAAATTGAGGTCGAAAAATTAACAAACAACTACTTCAAGATCTAGGAGAAACGTTGGTCAACTCAGGGTGGATACCACTAATGGTTAATGCATTCCTCCCCAACCCCCACTATTATGCATGAAGATACTCTCATGGAACATCATAATTCTCAATGGAAACAGAAAACATTGGATGCTAAAGAAAAAAATAGAAAAAGAGAAACCTATTGTGGTAATGCTTCAAGAAACCAAGTGTAATAGCAACCTAGTCTCAATAATTGCTTCTAGAATATGGAAGGGATCCTAGGTGATTTCAATTTATTCCCAAGGAGTAGTGGGAGGTATGAATATCATTTGGAACCCTACATAGATCACCCTCACTACCTATTTCTCCACTCAAAGAACCATCTCCAAGCATTTCCAACTCATTGGATCAACGAAAACTGGTTTCCTAACCAATGTATGAAACATCAATATGTCCAACTATATCTTGATCCATTGGTCATAGTACCATACAATTTCTCTATCATGTTGATTGATCTCTTTTGTCTCAGTGATAAACTATGATTCTGACTTAGGATTCTAAAACTCCCTAAGTATATCTCTCTTAATATTTGTCAGGGACATAGTTTGTCCCACTAGCACAATCACCTTTTACTTCATATACCACATTAGAGCTCTGTCTATGAAGGTGGTCTCCAACTATTTTATATTAGATGCTTCATCCATAATTCTATTGATAGACCATATAGCTTCACATGTAACCCAATGTTGTTTTTCATAGTCTTTACCCATCCCATGGAACACGGGTATCCTTAGAGTTGTGTCATGATTCACCATACTCAACCTAGTGCTATGTCCTCCTAAATGACCACTAGTTGTCAATGATACATATACTAATACTTAAACTCTCCCTTGTGAAGTATTGTTGAATTTGACCTCTTCTTCACTCGTCTCTCGCCTTCTCCTTTCTTCTACTCTTTCTTCTTCTACTCCTATCTTTGAACTTTCTTTGTTTGTTTATTCTTGGTTACAAATGCACAAGGGGAGAGGTTAAAAGAGTGGTTTCCTCCATATTATCTCATTATCTTTGGTGAGGGATCCCAAAGGGACTCCTACTTGTATCCATGCAAGTCCATCCACAATACCTAAAGCCTCTTCCCCTTCTCTAAGGGGTCCATTTCCATATTCTAACACATTGGCATTGCTATTGTGTGCCTCATATTCCTCTAATGTGACTACATATCTCAACAATGAAGGGAATATGACTTTTTATTCTATGAACCTAATACCACTACTTCCGGTATCCTGACTTGATACCCTACTCCTAACACTACATCTCTTTGATGGCCTATCTTATTCTGTGCACACATGTTCCTGGTGCGGTATCCTTTATCTTCTTTTTGGGTCTGACTCCTTGTCCTTCACCTCTTGATATCTTCCTTATGCTCCTTTTTTCAACTTTTCCTCAGCTCAACTCTTCTTGTGTATATCTCATCTCTTATCCTATTCAACTCTTCTAGGTCCATGCTTTCCTCACCTCATCTCATCATCTTCTGCACCCCTACCACTAGATCCAGTTTCTTCTGTTTTCCCCCCTTCTTTCTATCCCCTCCCTTTGTGTGAGGGGGTCTACTCAACCATCCTATTGAGATCCATGTAATTCAACCCATTTTCTACAAACAACATCTTGATCCATAAGGGGATTTCTTCCAGTAGTCTCATTCTATGGATGTTCGCAAAATTTCTTTCAATATTGCTAAAAGAATCATTGTATTCAATGGAGGACTCAATGATATATCCTTCCTTCACTCGGTTAAAACATAAGTAGATTGCTCGATCCCATTTATTATCCATAAATTTCATTATATTAACTTTATTCTGGTCCCATACCAGTGGTTCTTTGAGTCCCAAAGCAGTGTTAATGGTTGTCTGCCTCTTCAACCATTCATACAACAAACAAGAAAACTCAACAAAGAAAACTTCATGCAAATTTGTGTAGATATACCTCTATTTCCAACATTCAACATTGGTTATCAGGTTCTTGATCTCTCATCATGCAAACTTATCTTCCTTATCATATAACCAATCTTGTAGTTCCTCTCGAGATGGATTCCACCTCATTGTTTATGATCCTCATGTAATACAAAACCTTTAGCTCTCGACAATAGAACCATTTGTTGGCTTGTGGGATTATCTCCACTCTCCTTGCTAGGGGGTTTAATACCTAGGGTTCATAAAGATTGACTAAAAAAAGTGCCAAGGCGTCAACATATTCAATATTTAGTTTAGGACTGAAGAAGGTCTCACTTGATATTCCATGAGAATCATAGAGATTGATAGTCTTATGTCAAATGCAAAGCGAAAGTGCATACAAGGAAACATATTTGGAATAACTACCTATTGTGTTAGCACAACACCCTCCCTAATTTATTCTATTCACCATTACTATAAGAGAAGAAATTACCCCCTACTAGTTATCCTTTTATCTATCTACTCTTATTGGTATTGAGGTGTTCTTATTTTGATTCTCATTGACCATTACAGATTGACTCTGGTTCATAACTAAGAAGCTTCCCAACAAAATCCATTAAATACTATCGACCCCTCTGGCAAATCAGAAGGAAACACAGTACACAAAGTGCACTGTGTAGTCTCACCCGAGATAACTCTATGGGTGGTTGCAATACTTGGATGCAATACTCAGGTGTTCGTAACCTGAGATTGAGTGAGATCTGTGCTTGTACATTGTAACCTTTATTCATTCCATTTAACATATTGTTATAACATTTATTCTATGCATGCATGTAAAATACCATATCTACTTAATTACTTCATTCATTCAACATTCATCAACCAATCAGACACACATAAGAATTCATAAAGTCACATAAAACAGTGTTATCATGGTTCACCCCCTCTTTGGCTATGTCCATAAAGATTTGGCTCTCGATCTTTTATTATAGTGTAGAAAGATATCATGTTGTGCGTGGTTACAAACTTAGTTCCTCCTCTATCCCACAAGATCCTCAATCCCTGCGAGGCTGACTAGATTGCACCAGGCTCCTCAGCCTACGATATAACCCTTGGGATCAAGTCGCTCATGCCTTCTCTAGCTCACTAGATTAATGACTCATACAGTCCTTACAATCCTCTTCCTATCTATCCCTCTCTTGGTCCCCCTCTCTCTCCTAAGTAATACTTATTTATATCTTTGTCTCACCAACCATTACAACACATTACAAAAACCCTAAACCTAGCAGCGTTAGGTCTTCCATGCATGCACGCGTGCTTCTTTTCCTTCCAGCTGTCTTTTTTCTTTTGCATGCTTCTCCTCCAAAAATATCCCTTCTTTCTAATCTGGTCTGCATCCAACACCCCCCAATTAAAATTTTGATACTGTAATACATTTTATACTCTCTCATGCAAATTTTAAATCCCAATACTCTATTCTTACTCTCCAAACTTTACCATTTTCAACGATTTCGAAGATCACTTTGTTGATTTTTGTAGATTTGAGAGGTATTCTCACTAGACGCCAAGGTGCCAGGCATGTGGGAAGTTCTGTTGGCACCTGTTTTGACATTCGTTTTAGTGAAATCAACCTATAAATGAGTCTAAGTCCTCATGGAAAAGTTTATGGGCTTTGTGGGTTTGTGTGGGGGTGCCACTCCCACAAAGAGGACTAAAATATTCTAATTAATTGATGATTTTAGGAAGGGATCCTAAACTCACTCATTGGTCTCCTATATAAAGGAGAGATGTCATTGTGACATTAGATCATCATTGTGTAAGAATTGAGTTGGAATGAGTGAGTCTGCACTTTGTGTCAAGGAGGATTGTTGATCTCATCTAGTAAAGTCTGCAAGGTGGTGAATCTGGCCTAGGAGAAAGAAGGTGGAAAAGAGAGATGTGTACAGAGGTGACCATACCATTTTGTTGTACTCATACATAGTTTATAGATAGGTGAAGCGTTTATATATGTGGTTTGCAAAAGGACAAATCACATATAGGGTATACATGGTTTGTAGGACAAAAAACCATGTATGTCTATGGTTTTCCATTTAGTGAATCATGTATCTAGTTTTATGGGAAGGTACATATCTGTATAGGATGATAGGTGATGTCACCAGGATGTACAAGTGATCTAAAATAAATTCTTTGGTAGAGAAGATTTCCAGGTATTGTAGAGGTTTGGTTTTCTTGTTTGTATATTGGAGGAAAATGTTGTCCTCAAATTTGGTGATTTTGAGAGGGCTAGTTCTTTCCTCATTTTTGGTGACTTTGAGAGGACTGGTTTTTCTCCTCAGATTTGGAGAATTGGATAATGTTAAAGAAGAAAACATTGTTGATTCATCTATGATATTGTTGTTTCCACTACATATGTTTTTTCAGTCAAAACAATTTCGATGTAAAGTTGTTCAGTGATAGTTAGATCACTAGGAAGCAATTTTCAGATCTGAAATTAGTCACATAGAGTTCGATGTGAAAATTGACATGGTTTCACAGATTTGGATTTGAAGAGAAGGGGATCATCTTGAGACACTTTGGTGGCTACAACAATGGAAGATTTTTGTACTTTTTCTTGTTCTTGTTCTTGTTCCAGGCAGGTCAAGATGGTGAATACATTGAAGCTTGAGGATATGTTGGAAGGGGAAACTAACTTCCAGGATTGGAAGGAAAGGGTTCTCCTTCTGTTTGAAGAGAATGACCTCAAGGAGTATGTTGAGTATGTGGTTCCTATCCCGACTAATCCAATGGATTTGGAATTCCAAAAGAAGAGGGAAGTGAAGGACAAGTGAGTATTGTTAGATTCTATGAAGGACCAATTGTTTCCTCACATTGTCAAGAAAGCATCTGCCAAGGATATACATGATAATTTGGTGGGTATTTACCAAAACAAGAATACTAGCAGGATGCTACACTTGAAACACCATCTTCATATTGTCAGGATGACGAGTGAGGACACAATTGTTAGTTATCTCATGAATATAACTAAGATCCAAGATCAAATCAAAACTATTGGTGAGATAGTACAAGATATTGAGTTGGTGATTTCAACATTGACAGGTCTTCCTAGGTCTTGGGAACCATTTGTGCAGAGGATCTGTGCATGCGACAAGTTTCCATACTTTGACATACTATGGATATATTGTATCCAGGAGGAGAATTGAATAGTATCTAGAGATGATATGGATGGTGTGGTAAAGAGTAGCAGTGATGAGAACCAATCCCTTGCATCCCACACTAGGAAGGGAAGAAGGGGTTATCCAGATAGAAGAGATCCATTAGGGAGAAGGGATTCTCCTAAGAGGGAAGCATCTCCAAATATGAGATGGAAGAAGGAACTTAGTAAGATTATATGTTTTAAGTGTCATGATTTTGGTCACTATGCTTCACAATGTCCACACTAGAGGGGAAGAGGAAGAAGGAGACATGAATAAAAAAATAGAGGTTGATGAGATTGCAGACAGGTTCTAGAGGGAGATATTTATGGTCTTCGCCCGTTTAGGTACTATATCCAAAAGGGAGAAATGGTTGGTGTATAGAAGAGCATATTTCCATATGAAAGGTGTTAGAGAGTTGTTTTACACTCTCATAGATATTGGATTAGACTTGTGTGTGGATCTTGGCATGGGAGCCAAGAATTTAGTACAAGGATCTGATAATCTATCATTTCAATTGGAGTTAGGAGAGATACTGAGGGTGTCGAATGTGTTGTGGGTGCCAAAACTCATGAGGAGTGTCTTATCAGTCTCATATATTTAGAGGAAGGGATATCATGTATTGTTTCGAGATGGACAGGTAGTTATTGTGCCCAGATAGTATAGCTTCATATCAACAATGGTTCTTAGAGTTAGGGAGGGAAACCTATATAGGTTGAAGGACCAACCTATGAGTGTTGTGACAAGTAAGAGAAGAGAGAAAACTGAGGAGGATCAGGTGGTTCCATGGGTTGTGAGGCAGGTGACCCCACTAGTAGTACCAACTAAAATGGAGCTAGAGTTTAGAGGGAGTCATCCCTTAAGCTCTAGGAGGGAGGAGAATCCTCCCAAGATTGTGCAGAGGAAAATGGATAGGGAGAAAATGGCCCCATGGGATGTGAAAACTCAAAGGGAGTTAAGATTTAGGAGGATCATGCGGTCTCTAAGTGAGCTTGATCTCAAGGAGCGTCAGTTGGATCAGAGGGAGAGATGGTCATCCAGAGGGAGTCCCCCCTAAGGTTTAGTTGGGAGAGAGACATATTCTAAGAATGATAGATGAGTGTCATGGGTTGAGGAGGCCAGACAAAATATTCAAAGGAAGGAGGATTCTACGCCATGTGAGACCTCCATGGAGGATACACTTATCTCAACAGGTTTTGCTACAGTGAAAAAGGAGGAAGCTAGTCGGGAGGAAGAGAGTAGGATTTTCTTCAATCACAGAGAGAGTTTCTAGTGAGGTATATTTCACAACAAGATTTGCTTCAGTGTCTGAGGATGCGACTAGTTAGACATATTTTGTTTTAGTGACTAAGGATGATTCCAGTCAGACAGACTAGACAATTGGATGTGTTCTAGTGACCGAGGATGTAGCCAGTCATATAGACTGAACAACTAGATGTGTTCCAGTGACCAAGGATGCAACCAATTAGACATAATTGATAGCGTAACTTATTGTGATAGTATTCGAGGACCTATTTTACACAATTATAGAGGAATATCCAAGTTGGATTATTGGAGTACATATGAGGTGGTATATCCAGATCTATATCTACTATGTGAGACAATGGTGCATCCAGATGTTGGAGGATGGGATACCTCCCTCGCTAAGATGGAATGTTGATTTTTGTAGCTTCAAGAGGTATTCCCACTAGAGAACAAGGTTGAATACTATCACAATAAGTTACTCTATCAAGTATGTCTAATTGGTTGCATCCTTGGTCATTGAAACACATATAGTTGTTCATTCTATCTGATTGGATGCATCCTCGGTCATTGGAACACATCCAGTTGTCTAGTCTGTCTGACTGGCATCATCCTCGGTCACTAAAACAAAATATGTCTAACTAGTCGCATCCTTAGACACTAAAGCAAATCTTGTTGCGAAATATAACTCACTAACAACTCTCTCTGTGATTGAAGAAAATCCTACTCCCTCTTCCTACCAACTAGCTTCCTCCTTTTTCACTGTAGAAAAACCTGCTAAGATAAGTGTATCCTCCATGGAGGTCTTACATGCCCTAGAAGCCTCCTTCCTTTGAATATTTTTACCAGCCTCCTCAACCCATGACACTCATATATCATTCTTAGAATATGTCTCTCTCCCAACTGAACCTTAGGAGGGACTCCCTCTAGATGATCATCTCTCCCTCTGATCCAATTGATGCTCCTTGAGATCAGGCTCACTCAGAGACAACATGATCCTCCTAAAGCTTAACTCCCTTTGAGTTTTCACATCCCATGGGGCCATTTTCTCCCTATCCATTGTCCTCTGCATAGTCTTGGGAGGATTCTCCTCCCTCCTTGTTGGATCATGTTGTCATTGATACCAATGGTTTGATTGATTAATGTCATTGATTGAATTCAAGTGATTGATTGATGTCAAAGGATTGATTGATTGATGATTGATGTAATATAATATGTATTGTCCTTGATGAGAATGCATAGATGAATATGGATCAATGAGTTGTCATTGATATGATGAAGATGGATCAATGCGTTTTCATTGATACATGATGAAGATGGATCGATGTGTTTTCATTGGTATATGATGCATTCTTGGAAAAATGTATAGATGACTCATGATTGATAAGGTGCACAAATGGATGAACTCCAAAGTGGTCCCCTTATGGTGAAAGCCCTCATGGGAAGATGCTTTGTAGATTGAGTTATCCTAGAAGAATGGTTGGAGGACCCATGCTCTCATTATTGTCTTATCATGATTGAGAAGGTGCACAAATGGATGAACTCCAAAGTGGTCCCCTTATGGTGAAATCCCTCATGGGAAGACGCTTTGTGGATTGAGTTATCCTAGAAGAATGGTTGGAGGACCCATTCTTGTA
>JZKD02S1941115.1:346018-381351 GCA_000966675.3 Picea glauca
TAGAAGATGTTTTTAAGGAAGCTACTTGGAGAGTATAAATAAGAGGCAAGGCTCTCTCATTTTAATTAAACTTGAGAATATTGAATATATATATGTGTCTGAGGTAACCAAGGATATCTAAGCCTAAATTCTGAGGAAAGGTGAAGAAAAGAAGGCCGAAATGCAAGTAAGGATAAATTATTTTGATGGTGCCTTCTAAGGCATGTTATTTACAGGTCATCTCACCATTCTCTCTATAACTTTGTTTCTATAATGATTCAAACCGTGAAATTTATATGACATTGAGAAAACATACCCAAGTATCTTTGGTAAAAAAATCATCTTTTGGGTCGTTGTATTTTGGGAGTTACACTCCGTGGAAAATAGGGTTTGTGGCTAGTCCTGAAACTAGTAAAAAACAAGTGTTTCAGGTAAAAATGTCATAACTTCTTCATAACAGATCAAAATTTAGTGAGACCAAATGTTTTGGTTAGGGTATAGGCTGTAGTATGTTTTATAATAGTTTCAGATCAATTCAACAAATATTTTGTGCGGACCACTCTCTACAAGGTCACTCTCTAGAATAAGCCAGAATTCAGCAAGGTATGCCATTTTTGCTATAATGCATTTTCTAAGAGGTTCCAAGTAGTGCCACCTAGAGGAATTGCAAAAAACACACTGAAGAACATTTTGTATCAGTTTTCTATCTTTATTCATTATAGGTACAAAGTTATGATTATTTCAAGTTGGGGTTGTTGACTAATCCAAAACTAGTCATGGTTGAGACAAGTAGTTGACGAGTTGGCATATAAATGAGGTGTATCGTTGATGATGTTGGTAAATATTGATGATTCATTGTTGATGATTATTTGACACATGATTAGTATATACTTGGTACATGGTCTGATGCACTTGTTTATGGTACATGTTGATTACAGGTTGTTTGGCACAGGTTGGTGCATGGTTGATGCACTTGTTTATGTTGACAGATTTATATCTATTGAGCATTGGTGCAACAATTGAATATAGAGCTGGTTCTCTTGTAGAGTTTTACTCTATTCAGTTATTGTTGAAAAACCCCCAGATTGAAGTTCGTAATAAAAAGAAAAATTGTACATACATATTGTGTTCTTTGTGTTCCTTGTGGAGATGATTTGTTGATGATATGTTGTTGATATGTATTCACATCTAACTAATTATACATGACAACAATGAGTAATGATAAAATGTTGAATGCTAACTAAGGATTTTTTGTGTAAGAGGGAAGTTTTGGGAAAAAGATCCCCACACTCATCCCCCCCCCTCTAAGTGTGGTAGGTGTGTCCAACATATTTCACAACAAGATTTGCTTCAGTGTCAGAGGATGTGACTAGTTAGACATGTATTCGAGGACCTATTTTCCACATTGATAAAGGAATAACCAGTTTGGATTATTGGAGTACATATGAGGTGGTAGATCCATATCTATATCTACTATGTGAGACAATGGTGCATCCATATGTTGGAGGATGGGATACCTCCCTCGCTAAGATGGAATGTTGATTTTTTTAGCTTCAAGAGGTATTCCCACTAGAGAACAAGGTGCCAGGTATGTGGAAATTTTCTTTGGCACTAGTTTTTACTTTCGTCTTAGTGAAATCGACTTAGAAATGAGGCTAGGGCCTCATGTGCAAGTTGATGGGATTTGTGGGTTTGGGTGGGGGTGCCATACCCACAAAAAGGACTAAATATTCTAATTAATTTTTTAGTTTAGGAAGGGATCCTAAACTTAGTCATTGGACTCCTATATAAAGGAGATATGTCAATGTGACATTAGATCATCATTGTGGAAGAATGGAGTTGGCATAAGTGAGTCTGCACTTGTGTCAAGGAGGATTGGTGATCTCAACTAGGAAAGTCTGCAAGGTGGTGAATATGGCCTAGGATAAATAAGGTGGTAAAGAGTGAAGTGTACGGAGGTGACCATACTAGTTTTCTATACTCATACATGGTTTGCATATGGGAGGAGCACATATACACACGGGTTGTAGAAGGACGAATCATGTATAGGGTATATGCGGTTTGTAAGAGAGAAAAACACGTATGTCTGTGGGTTTCCAGTTGGTGAATCACATATCTAGTTTTTTGGGTAGGTATAGATCCATACAGAGTGATATGTGATGTCAATGTGCCATATATGTGATCTACGATAGATTCTTGGGTAGAGGAGATTTCTAGATATTGTTGAGGTTTGGTTTTCTTGTTTATATATTGGAGGACAAGGTTGTCCTAAGATTTGGTAATTTTGAGAGGACTACTTCTATCCTCAGTTTTAGTGACTTTGAGAGGACTGGTTTTGGTCCTCGTATTTGGCGAATTGGATAAAGTTACAGAATATAAATATTTTGTCCCTTGTGTATTGATCATTCATCTATGATATTGTTGTTTCCACTGCATATGTTTTTCAGTTAATAATTTCAATGTAAAGTTGTTCAATGATAGTTAGATCACTAGGAAGAAATTTTCAGATATGAAACTAGTCAAATAGAGTTGCATGTGAAAATTGATACACTCTATCCCGTTGATACACAATGTATTGAAAATCTTCCTCTTTATTTGTTGGTACATAGTGTATTGGTGAGATTCCTCTTTCTTCATCGATACAAAGTGTATCTATGAGCATCCTCTATCCTTGTTGATACATAGTGTATTAGCAAAATATCCTTTTCCCCGTCGATGGATTTAAAGCCTCCAAACACTTACATTTGTTTTTTTATTTTCGTTCCTCCCTTTGAGTCCAGCAGAGGCCAATCTTCCTTTTGCAGCTAACATAGCAAATGAAATATCCTTTCTGATTTCAATTTAGTAGAGGATGATTCTCTTTTATGCACCGATACACCAGACACTAATCCATTTATGATCATACATTTATCGGTGTTGGATCTCTATTTCTCGCCAATACATAATGTATCAACGAGCTTCCTCTATCTTTGTCGATACACTACTTGTCAGTGCATATTTCCTCTTCTTACACTAATACATCATCAGAAAATTTCCATCCCATGTCGACATAGGGTGTACCGACAATGATCTTTTATTTCTCGTTGACTCAGAACATATCAACACAATTCTTTCATCTCGAAGCCTCTCCCAAATTCTACCTATTCAAATCATTTTCATTGCGCCCACTAGTTAGGTTCTTTTGAGTTTCAACAGTTAAGAATTCCATTCCTGAGTGGATAACTGATGATTGATTTCCTACCATTTTTAATCTATGTCATGTTGCAGTCATGATTGAGTATTATAATAATCTTTGTGAGTTTTTTTATGTATCTAACAACTTTCACTATGCATACTAAACCAACATGTTTTTTTATACTTCTTGATTTTGTGACTAACCATGATCCAGAAATTGCCATTTTTGTCAAATGAGTTAATTGTAGCACCCACACGACATTAGTTGGATTTGAAATTGCATCTCATAGAAATATTGGTACTCCTGTCGCATACTTAATGTCAAGTGCTCCAAACATCAGTTGGTTGTTTTCACTAAAAAATATTTCTTAGCCATTAATAGATGACTTCAGTCACAATGGATGAATTAAGAGCCTATATAACACAAATTCCATAGGAACTGATGGAACTGAATTCGGGTGAAGCAATAGCGATAACATGGCTCAAAATTTCATTAAAAATTCCCTTGCTCATAATTTTGGGTAATGATCAAAGGGTGTTTTTCATCCTCAAAACGCTAACTATATGTTTTGTAGAGTACTGGGAATCGAAATCCAAGGCCCATAAGTGATAGAATGATTGCCAAGCATTTCACACCAAGCCAACCTCATTAACCGTGACATTTCTGAAATGTTTGAATGACATGGTAATCCCTCTCGCTGGAAACCATTCCCTATGCTCTTTGTGTCATTAAAAATGACACTCCTATCAGACACTATATGAGAAAGATATGAAGTTTTGAAATCATTCTCCTCGCATCAGAATCCCCTTTAATGACATCATAGGTTATCATTTTCACTCAAGCAAACACACAAATTTATATATAAAAAAATTAAATAAAATTTATTTAAATTAATTTGAATGAACATAATTCACATTTAAATAAAGAAAAAACACACTTGTAAATTTAATAAGTGAGAGAGAGGGTTTAATAATAATTTAATAATGGGTTTTGTTTTTAATAAATTACATGGAATACCTCCCCATGCCCATGCTCTAAGGGGGTGATGTGGAAGTGGAGGGGCCACAACCCACGTGCTCCCTTCCTTTCCCTTTGTTTTATACACTTAAAACTAATTAAAAATTGCTTAATGTGTGCCCCTTTGAAATCGATGAGCTTTAACATTTTCACACCCCCTTTCTTGCTTATGACTAAAACCATGTATCGACATTGGATAAGGGAGTGTTTTTTAACATGACTGGAGGTGGAAAATATATAAACCGTCAACACACCAAAGGTGGGACAAGGATGAAGTGTCGATACATTGGAGAGGGAATCAAGTTTAAGTGCCAATGTGTGAGTTTGGTTTTTAGCATAACATGGTAGGTATGAATTGGGTTTTTAGCAGATCGAGTTGGAAAATGGGTTCCACAAACCCCTTTTGTTTGCTTAAATTATGTACATAGGGGACATTAAACCCCCCTCCTTATTAATCCCTACCCTTCGGGCTGTAGGGACTATAGTAATCGTTTTTTTCTAATGCTATTAGTTTGGCACAGAAACCTATGAATTTTGATTGTTTTAAAGCTAAGTTTTGGTGAATTTATACATTTTTCACACTCTCATTTTATTTTTTAACGTAGGTTTGACGTTTGAGGCCTTATTTGGCCTCTTCTTGAGGCATAAGCTTGCATTGTCCATGGATTCCTTACTTTAAAGAACATATTTAGGTATTAATTTTTCCCAAGTGAAGTAATGCTAGAAATGAATCTACCATTACTCATTGACATTAAATGTTTATTCCATGCATAAACCCATAAACCATATCTCATAGTTCATTTTTTCAACTTCCACGTACACAAGCATGCAAACTTTGCCACCTACACAAGCATGCAAACTCTGCCACCTACATACAAACATGTTGGTTCGGTTCTTTATCCTTTAGAAAATCACCTGGTTTGTCTGTGAAGACAAAGCTAACTGAACCAACGCCTTATGTTTCTTCCATTTTCATGGCTTAGCTCTTTGGATCTTTATACTGGCGACTGCTTCGGGATAATTGCATCTCTCTGGTGATAGTAGTCTGGTGCCACAACCTTCAAGTGTCGCACCCTATAACTAACACTACTTACCATTCCGCAGAAACCTTAGGTGGAGGATTTGGTCAAGCAACAACCACGTTGATCCATCGGTGGTGACAGTGCGCAATGGAAGAGTGTTGGGTTGCTAGACTCAGAATCGATACTCGGATCGGTGGATTGGCTCGAGCCATGAACCATTGTTTGCAAAAGTTCGTTGTTGGTTGCAGAGATGGTGCTCTGAACACTGATGGGATCCGTAGAATTCTGCATGCGAATCCCTTTTCTTAAGCTATGGTTTAGCTACCTTCAATGTTGAACCAGTACCAGTAGCAGCATGAGTAGAAGTTCCTTGTAACCTTGTGTCAATCACATCAAAGGTCGTGAAGACTCGGATTGTTAGCTGGACTATTTTTTTTGTTGCAATGCTACAATATCTCTTGTATTAAATCTTATTGACACTATGCCTCGTTTTCTTCACTATATTAGTTTCAGAAATGGAAATATGAAATTGATGCCCCATGCTTAGAGTAGGTGTTATGCAAGGTAGAAAGAAACAAATGAAATAGAATTGAATAGAATACGATTTTGAGAGGCAGAAGGAGATAAGGTGCATGGGATTACCTGCATACTTACTAGCACCCAACACCCCCTTAGAGGATCTTCCTCCACCAAATATTCAATAGTATTTTGGCCATAAATTTTAACTTAGATACACATTTCATGCATTCCTTGTACTATTGGAAAGGTCTCACAAATCTCTACAACTTCACAGTTACAAGAATCAGGAGATTCCTCACTAATTTTTCAAAATTTTCAGAATCAAACATTAACACCTTGACAATATCCCAGAAGCTCAAATGACATCGTACTACAATCAAAATTAGAGGTAACATGATATAAACTCAGGGAAACATATATAAAACACTCACTCAATTAAATTTTTAGTTCTATAGGTTAAAATGCACAATTTTAAAGTATATTTTGATATTGTACTATGGAAACTCATATATCTTGTGTTGAATGTTTCCAGGTGCCAACACTAGAAGATGATCATACTTCGAAATCCAGATATGTAGCATGTGAAGGAAACAAACTAAAAAGATACAACTATTCTGCACCAGGAGAAGAAGAATCTACCATTATGCAACAAGTCTCGTGAAAATGAAATCTAAAACAACAACATCGAGAGTTGATGCAGCAACAACTGAAGCAACAAAAAATATAGCAGTAGAAAAAAGAGCATAGAAGAAATAAATTCGAGGTGAACCAGGGCCAAAACCCATGATGGCTCACTAGAACTAAAAGACAAATTCGAAATGTAAATTCATATGATGTATGATATATATTAAATTATAAGCATTTCTACTATCATTATTCCCTTGTCATTCTAAAGAGGATAAGGACAAAATTTTTCTAACATAAGGTCAATGGTTGGGAAGGTGGACGACCAATAGTCAAGCTAAATTTCAATAAATAGGGGGATTGTATCTGAATACATGGATTTTGGATCTTGGAGCTTTCATGTACTATTGTTGAAACTTTTAATGAGGAGAAGCATTGTTTGGCCAAGCTATTTTTTGAAGAACTCTGATTCTTGCGTTGCACATGTGTGGACTATTCTGTTGCATTTCTCTCAGAACTTGGGTTGTGTAAGGATGTACTTTGTATTGAAGACTATCCTTATGTATGATTGGTTTCATTATTATTTATGTTCTTCAAGGAATATTTGTCTAAACCTATTAACATAGGACTGCAAGTAATTGTCTAAATGCTAGACTATTCTATTTGTAGTTATTTATTTGTATTCTTGTCTTTGCTATGTGTAAACTATTTACTAGGATATTGACAAGAGCATGTATGTTTCTATGTTTTATTTATGGTTACCTTTTCTATCTGGATGTATGCATATTAGATTACTTGCATCTCATTCTTTATATTATAAATCTTCATTGGTGAACTAGGTTGCAATCGACAAACCCCAAACCAGAAATGGTTGTCAGGCCAGAATCTGGATGGGTTCCCTATTCCAAATGGTGAGAGGTATAATTGGGACTTCTCAGTAGGAGTAACCCCCACTATTTATAAAAATCATTTTTCCCATATCAACAAAATTGACACTAGAAGGGGGTAAAATGACAAGCCTTCTCATGTGGAGTCATTTTATTAAATTGTTTTAACTAGCCCATGGATCCTCTCCATATATTTTTATGTGATTACCCTTTGAGTCTTTCGAGATCCTCAGTGGGAATGTCAGTCAAGACAATTAATCTCTTTTCAAACATAAATTTCTATGGTGAAGACAATGTCTTTGCATTCACACATCTCAATCAGTTTAACATTTCATGACATAATCTTAAAATTGTTCGAGACAATGAAAGTTGTCAATTATTTATCCTCACATTAGAAGGACGGATTAAAGATTGGTTTAAGACACTACTAGTGAAATCAATACATAGTTGGAGAGAATTCATGGAAGTATTTATTTCTTATCATGTAGATTATGATTATGATGAAATCTTTAATGAACTTGAAGTAATCTGTAGGCTCAGAAATGAACTTGTGGATGATTTCTTTCAAAGAGTCATGCGAATTTATTGTAAAATTCCTGAAAGTGACAAACCCTTAGACAAAGAAATATTTTATTGGTTCTCATATCTTGTCTCTATTCCTAAAGGGGAAAATCTAGAAAATGAAAAGGCCTCTGATCCACAAATTACCATTTCTCAGTGTTCTAATTCACTAGATTCATATCTACATAATGAATATCTGGTCACCTCCCATCACAAAGAAATATTTTCAAACATATAGACCGTGATAGATTAACCTCAAACATATGATACTCTGTAATATGATCTCGAAGAAAAATCCGAGGACAATTTTTCAAAAGATGATTCCAAATCTATATGGAGTGAACTGCAAAATTGTTGTATATTTGAATGATAATTTAGCACCAGGAAGCATAGTAATGGAGGACGAAGGATGCACAGTCTCTAATTAGCACTATGTCAAACCAAGAAGGGAATTTCTATCAGAACCTCTAAATCCCTTAGGTACAAACTGAGAACAACCCAATAACATTCCTTTAGGAATTGCATAAATTGTTCATCTTGAATATCAAGAGATTCACAAACATCATTTGGTTTGTAACAAATCTCCCACTAAGGAAATCCAATCATTTTTAGAATTCAAAGATATCTATTCTCTTTATGAAAATATATTTGATAACAATCTCTCATGTGAGAATTCACTATTTTATCATGCAGTAGAATCTTTGCACTATTCTCACAATTAAATATTGAATGATAAACAGGAACATGAATATTGTCAAGATTTGGTTGATCAAAGACTCATTCTTAAAGACATTCCATCTACGATGCACAATGTTGAAATTCCTTTTCAATTTAATTTTTTTGAACATGATGAATCACAATTTGATCACAATAACCTTGTTTTCGATGACTATTTTTCTGTTCTGGAATTGAATGTGAGAATCAATGTATCATCCAATGATCATGTACAATATGAAATTTTCTGATCTCAATTCATAGATGTTAATGAAATAAGATACAAGGTATTCAGAACATGAAAGGTTTTCATATCCTTAGGGGGAAATCATATCAAATAAATTGTTGGAAATATTACACACTCACACCTATAGTTATTTTCCTAAGTTTTATAGTCCAATATTGAGAACTCTTCCTTAGATGAGAATATTATCTCTAGAGAATATTCCTACAAAATAGGATGTTCCTCTTCAGTTTAAAGTCAGTTACACTCGGTTACACTTGGTTAGACTAGTGGAAGTCATGATTTAGTTAACTGATGATTGCATGGATCAATTAACTAGGACTAGGTGGAAGTTCACTCCAATGTCTGTCAATGTTTGTATATATCTCTCTAGATCACTACTATGGTGCATTAGATACCCATGTAGCCTACATCTATTGTAAATTATTCACTCTTTGAGTGTGGAATACAGATAATACAATTATTTCTCTCTCTCTCTCTCTCTCTCTCTCTCTCTCTCTCGTTTTTTGTCTTTTCTCATTTTTTTTGCAAACTGTGTATGACCTTTGCTAGATAGATCTTATTGGTGTAGGTTCATCCACATTTACAAGGTATCAAAGCCAATAGATTGCTTGGAAAAGACACGCCATGCTCTTTTTGTAGGTACTAAATATTGAAGAACGCAAAAAAGATGGATTATTCACCAACAATACTTCTCATGCCTCATAACTATTTGGAGTGGAAGCCAAAAAAATTTCTTCAACTCAGACGCAGAGGCTTGTACCAAATAACTATGGAAATGGAAGTAGATCCTGATTCCACTGATGATAAAAATGATTTTCTTAATAGACAATAAATTGCCATAGGATGTATCTTATTGTATATTTCTCCTGAAATTCTCCACCAAGTATATGATGAATCACGAGACTCAACTCCAAATGAACTATGGACTAGATTGGAGGTCCTATTTGGGAATAAATAATATTGTGAATATTTCATGCAGGAGATTGAAAAGATAGATCCAGAAGAGAAACCATCAGAATATCAAGCCTCTTATTCTGAAGAGTCTTCTACACAAGTATCTTCACAAATTCTTGTTCCATTAATTTCAGATGATTTCTACTCCATATATATATATATATATATATTGAATTTCATATGGAATATATCATGCATGCATCTCAAGAGTCACATGCAAAAAAATTTGCATGCACCATGCATGCATCTCTCAAGCAACATGCATGCATCTTGGGAGACAAAAAGGGGTCCGCGTACATCATATTCAATTATGATATTTTATGAGAAGAATTTTTAGAAACAATTTGAATATTTGAATTCCTCTTGGAAAAGTACCCAATTTCAGAAAACAAATCATCCAAAACGAAGTTTGGGAAGTGAATTTATGATCATTTTAAAATCAACAAAATTTCAGCTTCTTTCCAGAAACGACTGCACAGTTTTCAAGGCTTCATCCAAACTTTATTTGGATCTTCTTCATTACAAGAAAAGAAAGTGGATATATGTGGACATCTCAATGGTGCATCTACTTCATAATATCCATGTAGACATCTACATATTCAACAAAATATTCAACGAGCATAAATTGGCACAGTTGTGAGGTCTTCTTGGAGTGAAGGACAAGGTTGCTTAGCAACTGCTTTTTGTTCCTTCTCATTTTTTTTTATGCATTGTAATTTGAGAGGGGTTTTTTCCCATGAGGTTTTCTCTCTTTCCTCATTTTTTTTTCAGTGTCTCATTCTTATATGCATTGTAAAATGGGTACCTAAAATGGCCTTGATTTCCGGGACCCATTCATCATGTACACCCTGGTAGTGTTCAGGGGGGGGGTGTTGGAGATATTACACACTCACACCTATAATTATTTTCCTAAGTTTTACAGTAGAATGTTGAGAACTCTTCCTTAGATGAGAATATTCTCTCTAGAGAATATTACCCTACAAAATAGGATGTTCCTCTTCATTTTAGATTCAATTACACTCAATTACACTTAGTTAGACTAGTGGAAGCCATGACTCAGTTAACTGATGATTGCATGGATGAGTTAACTAGGACTAGGTGGAAGTTCACTCCAATGTTTATCAGTGAGTGTATAGATATCTCTATATCACTACTATGGAACATTAGTTACTCATGTAACCTATATATATTGTAAATTATTCACTCTTTGAGTGTGGAATATAATTAATACAATTCTTTGATTCTCTCTCTCTCGTTTTCCATCTTTTCTCATTTTTTCTGCAAACTGTGTATGTCCTTTGCTAGCTAGATATTATATGTGCATGTTCATTCAAATTTACATAAACAACCCATCACCATGCAAGACACAAGAAACATGACGCTAATCCAAGAAACATTGTCACCTAAATATGCTCCAGAATCACATGTTAATATTCAAGGGCAGATGCATCACTCATCCTTGGGTTCTATCTCAATACTCCCACACTCGTCACATGATTTTGATGATGTTATAGGAGAAGGCTTTGGGCCATATTTTTCTCAACATTTCCCTCAAACTAGGAGATACAATTTCTCCTCTTAGTATGTGGGTTTTGCAAAATATGGGCCCAGGGAGACTTTCTTGGATAATGAGGCACTTCGGTTTTAGTGGATGGTTATGTATGGTTCTAATTATCTTGATTTCCCCTCTTGAATGAATGATACCACCCATACTGAGACTCTCCCACATGGTGCATGGAATGCAAATTTCATACATGCCTCATTAGGTATTCCACCCATTTAAAAATTCATTACAATAGTTCTATGGTGGTCATTGTAAATTTTATGATGGAATTAAAACTTGGTTGGAGGGATCCTTCATGTCTAGATTTCCCGTGAATAATAACACTACAGACTGTCACATGGTAGATAAAGGTTTACCTGAGTCAATTATTCTTATTTTTGGTCTCTTACTACTCCAATCTTTGCTATTGACTTTTGATGAACATATGTTTCTGGGTTTGGAATTGCTTGAATGGATACATTGGCACTATGCTTTCACATAGTCCTTTTTTACCTAGTGTAGGATAGAGTAGAAATATGAGTAGCATAGTTCTTTTACTTCCTTGTCTGCTTGTGTAGTATATGTTTTTACTTCCATTACTTCTTATATAGCATATATTTTGGGTTTATTTTGATTTCATGAATAAAATCCACCAGTTTTTATTAGTTTATGTCACAACTCAGGATGACTTATTTTAGCCTTAATTTATTTTTTGCATGAGATATTTTTTATTTTTTAATGCCTTTCATTTTGTTATTTAACTAAAATCTTGGATTACATTTGGCCTACATTCATCTTCATGAGGAAACCATGTGCATAATCCTTTGAGAAGATTGAAATGGAAGATTCATTTGATTCAATAGAATTCACTTTAACATTGAGCAACTGGATAGAAGTAAACTAAAAGATTATGATCTTCAACTGCTGAAAAGGTATCTGTTGTAGAATACTTTACAGTTCGGGGAATATGGAAGCTTGATTGGAGGAATCCTTTAAAAAAAAAAGTCCATTGAATGGACCGGACTTCGTTTGATGGTTTCACTAGAGCAATGTTTCTAATGTCCTTGGAAGGGAATGCTATTATCTATTTAAAACATATAAAAGGTAGATCAATGATTGATTTAGAAGTAATTTTAAATCCTATAGTATATTGTGATCACGATACCTTAACTCTATCATAATGGTGTATGTTGAGTATAATTATAGAGTGTTTGTTTCTCTATAAAGAGTATGTGCCTAAGAATTTCGATACATATATTCCTTTCCCAATCATAAAAGTTGTTTTCATTTATGGGGAAAATAAATAGTGTATTTCACCTCTAACATGTACCTATGGTAAAAAAACATCAAGTTTCAGTTTCTCTTTGACTATTTTGAGTATCTTGGAAATATTGAGGGTTACAGATTACACACACAAACACTTTAATGTTATGTTTTGCACCACAAGCTTCTAAGTTTGAAATTTAAGGTAAAATTATTTTCCTAATCATCTGGGGCTACAAAATATATATTTTTTCCTTGGTCCTATGAGCTCAAGTTAATGAAATTCATCTCTTCATCATTATACATTTTCCATTATAAGGATAATTGTTTCTCAAAACACTATCATTGTAAGGATCAATCTCCAGAAAAATGGATCTCAGAATACCTACATAATATTTTTCAGATCATGTGAATTCCTTTAGTTACTTTGGTATCTTGACTTACAATGTTTTCATGCTTATTAAAATTTGAAGGTGTGTCTTTTGAAGCTCTTTTGACTCATATTTAACCTTGTTGATCTGATTACCCATTTTATTTCTCTATTCTTCAAATAATTTGATGAAGTATTTTGACTTGGGTTGACTAAATGATTTTCATTGGTTTTCTCTTGATATGGTCTTATTTTGGTTTTCTCATGAAGTGAATTGGTCTAGTTACCTTCACCTTGATCTCACTAGGAGTTTTTGCATCATGAAATTTCTATTGATTTTGGAATTGGAATTTTCAACTGTTGAATGAGAAGATACATCTAATCCAAGTCACGAAACCCTTGATAAATCTCTTCAAGACACTTGTCTACAAACATTTCAAATTATGAAGGATGTTGAGAAGGATAATTAAGGATACTCTTTCAAAATTAAACCAAGTTCACAATGCATGAACCATACAATAGGCTACAAATTCGCTTTCATAAGTATCACCTATTGGTCTATAGTTCCATACTCAAGGGAATTTTGAGAGTAAAAGTGTTACAATTAACCTTGCTATTTCATTTCCATTTAAATTGAACTTGTTTAAATCCTACCATACATAATATAAAAATTAATTTCAAAGAGACAACAGTTGAAGGAGTGCTAATCACAATTGTTTGATGAACATTTTCAGCTGGGAAGGAGAAATATGCCTCATGAACAATGACCTCCAACAAATGGCCCATGGTCTGAATCCTCTAAGACACTGATCAACAAGAAATGGTTCTTAAAATGCACTACTACAGGGCATAATTGTTGATCATCACATCTAGAGCCACCTACTACTCGAAAGAGAACTCCCACTCATGGATGAAGATTCAATGTAGTTGTCTCCACCTTTGTATTGGGATAGTAGCAACATGAAACTGAACTCCACCATTGAATAGTTGACTTACTTGAAGAGGAAAATACATCTTGTGAAAACAAAGGCTTCAGAAAAGATGAGATGATCACGGGATACATCCAATGGGAACTTGATCTAAAATAAATCTGGACTAAAAAATGGGTAAGAATTGGAACTTACATGACACCATGACACTTAATCAAGGTCATGTAAGCTATGTAAATCAATGCACATGAAAAATTGAATAAGACAAATGAGGATGTGAGAGAAACGTTTAAAATAATTAATTAAATGATAAACACAACAAGGAGATAAGTTTAATGATACAAGAGCATCGCTCCACCTCAGCAATGTGCTAGCTAGCCAGCACATCAGTGCACATTCAAGATAGGGAGAGACACCAACCCTCCCATATTTTGAATTTGAAATATGATCCTATACAGATTAATGTTGTAAGGTTGAGTGAAAACCAAGCGATGCCTTTATACATGCAGAAGATAAGGTTTCCTTTAATATGCCTGAGTTGTACATATCTTGAGGATGGCCTCATATCTGAGATATTGATGTTCATTAAATGTAATAGATGAGGTTAGGTGAAGAGAGGAGAAGCTCGAGGAGCCCCTTTGGTATTTTTTATTGTAATGCATGCCCAATAGAGGTTGTAATATGAGAGAGGGAGAGAGAGAGAGAGAGCCTCAGAGGAGGAGAGGTCTCATAGGAAGAACTGAAGGTTGAGAGTTAAAAATCCTTAGAGGAGGAAATAGGAGGTAGAATAGTTATTTGAGAGAGATTGAGAGAGAGATAAGACTCTATTGTAGTCCAACCTGCACATATTGTAATCAGACTTTCATATTAATCAAAAGAAAAAAAAAAAGTTTTTCCTGCACATGTGTGTTTATGTGTTTTATCAATGTATGTTGTAGATGTATGATGGGTTTCATCTACAGAAGGAAGATAAAATTATCTATCTTTGATTGAGTTCATAATATCATTATGGATTCTTTAGGATGTGAAAGGAGTGCACAATAGAACATTGGAGGTTATGTAGCTAGCGCAAGGAGTGCGCATATGAACTCTGTTGAGTCAGAAAAGAACATGCCATGAGGGCGCACCAAAGTGATGACAATTCAAGGGAAACCTCAAGGTTGTTGAATACCTTGGAAGGTAAACTCTGTAGAGGAAGCATAGAGAGATAGAGTCACTGAGAACTCTGTATAGCTATGTCAGGTGACCATCAGGAAGGTGAAAGTGTGCACAAGGAGAAATCTCTATCGAGTTCAAAGAGAAGAGTATAAGAGGAAGATACTCACAGAGTTGTTGAACACTCTGTAGAAAAATCTCATCAAGGAGTGCTTTGAGAGAGAGGTTGCCAAGAGGGAAAAAACACCCTTTGAAGCGAGAAGAAGGGCTGAGGCCCTTAGGAGTTGTTGGCAGCCCATACATATTTTTAACTTTTTAAAGAATCAAATAATAATCTATGTAGCTGACTACCTGGGGTTGTACCTTTTTTTGTTCTTCATGAGCAATTTTTGAAACTACAAATGTGATTTTCGGTTATTCCTAGTGTTTTTGTTTTCATGATTTGTTCATGACTGAAAGCATGAAAATGAAGCATTAAAATGAAGCATTAAAAATTATGACTATATTACCACTTCATTTAAAAGTTTATGAAAGGTAGATGGCTCCATAGTTTTTGTTAATAAAGACTTTGTTTCCTGCTATCAAGCTCATCTTCTTTATTGACTCCTCAAATGTGAAGCATGCTTATGGATTGCTATTTGAATCAACAAGGGTCCTTTTAGTTCAAACCTTGATATATTTTTGTGGCTCTTGGTCATGCGTTTACTTGTCAATACATTTTGGTTTATAAAATTTTTTCCCTATCCTAAACTTTAGAAACCAAACCTACCTTGTTGCGCAATGATGAAGTTTTAATGCACTTGGTCGTGGCCTATACCATTTGAGATGTGGTAGTTCAACGATAGTTAGCCCATCACTTTGAGCTTAGTTTCAGGTTCTGTATGTACTCCTCGCATTCATTTCACAAAATGCCTATCATTTCGTATTGAGGAACTTCTATTCATATGCCCTAGGTTATTGATGAGTTTTGGGTCTAAAATGTCGCTCTAGTCTTCTCCTTTGAAACCCTCCATACTCACTGTGTTTTATTGAATTCTTGTTGAATCCCCATGGCCCTAATTGTTAGGATAGAACCCAGTGACTCTCAGACCCTGCTCCTGTGCAATGATGCAAGGGAAGATCTCGTGGGTTAAGGATGGCTTATTTTTATTGAGAAATTCCAAGAGTTCAATTTGTGAACCGCTCAGGAATTTTCCCTTTCATTTGATGGATGTTGAGCCAAGGTGGGATACGTTCAGGTCGAAGTCACAGAGGAGTTTTTAGGTCAAGCAACGGGTCTTCCTTTGACCAGGCAGAAGTGGTTCAAAAATGCTAAAGTCGAGGAGGTTCCATGGAGTCTTTTCTTCACGTCTCGAAAAAACAATTGTTGTGATAGAGGTATGCCTATGTCCATGTTGAAAACTTGATGGCATAGCTTGATAGTAGTCTTGAAAAATTCCTAATGTGTGAAGGCCGTTTTGGTTTTGTTTTTCTTTATCACCTACATTTGCTCATGAATTTCATTGGGTTTCCATTAAACATGCCCTATTACCTATGGAGAAGATTGTATAAAATGGCAAAGAGGTATAAAATACAGCAGTTGGATTCAAGCTTGTTTCACCACGGCCTAATAAAAATACTGTTAGTACACCAATTGAAGTTACAACATGATGACTACAACACCTTTTTGGCCCGAAACAGTTTCGTTGACTCCAATGCTATAGAGGTTATCAAACCCATGATAGAGGTAACCTTAGTCCTTGCCAGAGCAGTCCCTTCATCTACACAGGCATGTCTTACAACCACCCTCAGTAAGCCTATATCCGACCCAAAAGATGTTGAGAAGAGCCATCCTAATGCCTCTATTAAGAATACAAACAGACCTGTGGGGAAGCCATCTAAAGGTGTTATCAATTCAATTTTTAAAAATAAAAGGGTAGGTAGGTTGATCTCGAGGAAATTGCGAAATAAATCAAACCCTCATGTGAGCTCGACGATCGAGATCCATGAGAGTTCAGACTAGGAAACCGATAGATTCTTAGCCAAAGAAGACCCTCCTTCTTTCCAAGCAGAACCCCACCATGCTTACAATTTCGTGGATAACCTCCCACCTTGCTTGAAGCACAGTCAGGGGTTTCCAGGTATTAATTTTGATAACAAATCTAAAGGCAATAGTGAAGACAGTCCAACACACAACCGTGGGTATTCTCAAATGGTCGTCACAGGTTCACAGTGTGAAACTTGTCTGTTCTGGATTGACAAGTATTACATAGACATACCCATTTTACAATCATAGATCAAAACCCTCACCAATATGGTCGACCCCCTAATAGGGGAAAATTGTAGGCTCAAGTCCAGTGTTCAGAGACAAGGAAAACATCCGAAAACAACAGGGAACATCATACTAAAAAATGTTGAAAGTATCACGGTAGTGATCAATTCTGAGATCATGTGAATCAATTTGATTTTCCAGTTAAAGGTAAATATTTATTTTTGTCTTAAAATAGTGTTACCTTCTTGTTCATAGAATAAATTAGATTTTATTGCTAAAATAAGACTATCTACAAAATCAACAGATTATGTAGCCAGTCTATTCTTATTGGAAAATTGGAAAATATTGGTTAAATGTATATTTGAATTTCTTTATTTCATCTTTTTCTTTCAGGATATTTGGGAGTTTATGGTGACTAAATGATCTGAATATTTTTTGAGTTTATTAGCCATATCCATGGCTCATTTTTGTGTAAACAAGAACAAACTTTTTTTTGTTTTTAGAGATTTAGTGTGATCCGGGGTGGTTATATTCCCCCTATTTTTGTAATCAGTAGATGATTGTGGAGATTTAATATTATCTCATAAGATAAGACAATTATCTTTTCTGAACCCTTTAAAAACTCTTATTTTTGTAATGAAAACATCTTGGCCTGGGGATGAAGTATGGACAATTAGTTGACAGACTTGAATGGAACAAAAATGCATATTATAGCTTTAGCTTCTTGTGTATGATGTCTTAGTTTGAGTTATGTTTATCTTGACATAATAATAGGTGTTGATACCTTTTGTCTTCATGCTTTATTATGAGTTGGGATAATTCATTTATAAATACTGTCCATATGTGATGTTTCAGATATTATATAGGGTGATCATCTATTCAACTCAAATTATGAGATTTATCTTTAATTTTTTGTTGAAACATTTAAATGCAAAGTTATTACAATAAGATTTATCTCACTGTAATTGCTTGTAAATCATAAGATCACCACAATTATTTGCATCTCTTCTTTCTGTCGTTAAAATTCAACAGTCAATATACTGTGTTGCATTTATTCTGAACAGTTTCAAGGTTCATTGCAGATTTATCTCTTGGACAGACTGGCTGGACTTTCCATAATTATACAGATGTTGGATGCACTTCGATTAACTCATTGATAGGTTAGTTCATTTCTTTCTGTTGTTTATTTGTTTACGAAACTCTAATACATGGTCTAGCTTTGACCATCCACATACTTCTGTTTCATAGTTTTTTTTTGTTTAATCTTAGATAAATAAAGAAAAAAAAAAAAATAGTTTATGTGCTTTCTTTATCTTCTTTTGTTAAAGCAACCATCTTTTCATAGATTTTGTGAGTTTAGATTAAAACTCACAGCTTGTACATCATGCACATAAATTAGATAAACATATATGTTGCGTAAATATTATTTAAAATAGTTATATAGATACATATATACATATATATACTAAGTAGTTATTTGTTAGTTTGCTCTTTTTCTTTTATTCGTTTCTTTTAGGACTTTTAGATTGACCAATGGAGCCATTAAACCTGTCAGAGCGAGTTACACCAAACGGCTTGGGTTATTTAGACAACCTCGGAACATACTCGTTCTTCCAATTGACGGGCGATCATTTTTGCCCGTCAACAAAAGGCACTAGAAGGAGGGCTAGACTGACAAGTTGGCCTTATAAGAGTCTTTTCTTTTCAAATTTAATTAATTTCTCATGGCTCCCCAAATCACTTTGTTGGAACATGCTTTCCACTTATCATTACCTGATATTCCCAATCAGACAATCTCTCATTTATCCAAACTCACCTTTGATGGTGGGGGGGATGTATCTGCAAAAGACCATCTTAACAAGTTTTGGTGTAAATGCATCAAGCATGACATTTTTTATTTAAAGGTTTTATGCATATTGTTTGCTTTCACTTTCAGGGGTCGAATTAAACATTGGTTTGAGTCTTTTCCATCATATCACATTATTGATTGGTTTCAGTTTGTAGATGAATTTTAGATGATTTTGAAAAATATAATTACAATAAATTATGTGAAGAATTTCAGACTTTGCTAATCAATGGTGATTCATCTTCAAAAGTCTTTTCAACAAGAATCCATCATGTTCTTTGTAAATTTAATCTTGATGACATGTCATTTGTATTAAATCTCCTCTATGATGCTTGCGTCTAGTCATATTCGATCACAAATGATGAAGCAGTTACAAATACTATCACTCAATTGCGAGAAGAATTGAGTTCGCAGGATGAGAGGAATCCATCCAAAAACTTTGAACAAGCAAGGGAGGTAGAATCTATTGATCAGGTTCTTACCGACAACCAAACTAGTTTTTCCTCTGAATCATTATATTTTCAGTCTTCGACCATCGTGGAAGAAGATTCGATTCTTGGTCAAGGTGAATATCATCATTCTTGTAACTCATGCTCTAATCAATATTTAAACTCAGTCATTGAAGAACACTTAAGCGATGAAAATCATCTTAAACATTATAACATTCCTATGAAACTGATTAGAGATGTAGATCTACAATTAGAAGAAGAAACATTAAACCCTCATCTACAAATCGTACTTAATCCACAAGAAATATTAGATGGTTGTCGTGAAATTTTTGAATTATCTATCATACATGAGACAAATTTAGATGATCATATTATGTTGAAGAATTTATCACCAAAACAAAGTGAAAGTTTTAAGGAAAGTAAAGAGGAATGCCTTGAGAAAACCATTGTTAAATATCATAGCTCAAGATATTCTTTTCATGTGCTTATTTATGATTCCTTTTACTCTTTATATCCCGATCTCTTCTTAGATTCTGGTAGATTTGATACTTTACCCACAGTATCTTACTCTTTGCAACCACAATCCAATCTTTTCGATATGCCAAAATTTGGTGAAACTAATTCCAAACATAACACTTATCAAGTTGGATTTGATGCTCTTTCACTTTCATCACTCGAATAGAAAAAGAACATGTTGCAAGATGATTTTACATGATTTATTTTTTAAAAAGACAATGCACTCATCCGTATGGAGATCGAATATTCTACATTGCATATTCGTTCTTTGATTAGTTCGAATTTTAATGTTTATGCTTCACATTTTGAAATGATCAATCTCATCAAAGGAATCATTCAAACCAATAATCTAACTGATGTCATGAATCCTCTTATGATGTGTTCCCCATTGATATATCCATTTCATCAAAGTCATAGTTTGCATCCTAATTTTTATGACATGATCTTAGAATGGATTGAAGATTCGTATCTAAAAAATCTTCATAATAAAGATAAAGTTGTGCTTGCTTTGTTTCTACCTAAATATCTAGGAAGTAAGCATCACATGATTTTTTTAGATCCTCCATGTGAAGAAATTGATGAACACTTGGAGAATTGTCAGGAGGATGGGGCATTTCGGCTTTGGCAGATGGTTATGTCAAGTCCCAACAATATTGACAAGTTTTCCAAACTTACTTATGTTCTTCCATGCCATTATGACCCATATCACGACTAGATTGCAGAATGGTTGGAGGATTCATACATTAATAAGTTTCAAAAGAATGGTAAGGTCATGCTTGTTTTGATTTTAAAAGAATATATAGGAGGTAAGCATTACATATTTCTTTTTCATCTACAAATGCTACATTCTTTTATTCTGATTTTCAATTTTTTATGTCGTGCAGGATTGAAGATGCTCTTGTGGCTGCACTGGAAATATGATTTTACTTAGCGTTTTGATCTATTTAGTAGTTTAGAGTAGATTTAGGAGTAGGTTTCCTTTAGTTTTTTTTCTCAATATTTCTTTGTGTAATAATGAAGTTATGAACACAAGTGGGTACACCAAGAGAACCATAATATGAATGTTGTCAGGGAAGTCCACTTTATGATCCTTTTCTCTCTGCTTTTCATTGAATATTTCTTTTCAAAGCCGCAATATTATTATCAAAATTTTAAGTGGAAAGTAAAGAGATAAATAAATCTGAATTGTAAATTCAGCCCTGACCTGAGGTACCACGAGTAGGACTGCTTTTACATCAATGACAATTTTTTTCTATTTTTTTTTAGTTTCCCAAGAGATTTTTCGCATGATGTTTTCAGATCCATCTTTGTACATATTTTTTTTGTTTTGATTTATTTTCTGGTTTTTGGTTCTTTTCATTTTGTTTGTTTTCACTGCTTTCTGGTTAAACATGTCTGTATCACAGTTTAGTTCAAGGAGGGAAAATATAATGCTTCATCTTTAAACAAATGTCAAGGACTGTCAGAGCATCAATTGCTGTATTTTTTTAAGAAAAACGTAGACTAGTTAAAGGTGGTTTTTGTTGAGAATTGATTTTTGGTTTCAATTTGCATTTGAGAGAAAACACGACTATCATTAAAACCTCTTTAAGTTATCCCTGATTTTAAGAAATCAACTCAAGGATGACTTCCTGTCCTCGAAAAATTAGTTTCATCAGTAAACTATTTTCAAACCATGATGAAGGTTAGCAAGCAAAAATTAAAGGAGTTAGAAAATAACAAATGTGCCAAAGACTGGAATTTTCAGCATCACCCCACTCTTCTGGATATCTATAAATTATATCAATAATTTTCCCAAGAGTTGTGGGAAGTGTTTGAAAACCCGTCGGGATACTGAACAGGTCTACTGGAAGCGGGTAAATGCATGCATGGTGCCAATACAACTTCGTCGGGGTAATGAACAGGCCCGCTGGCAGTGAAGCGATGTCAGATTAGAGAAAATTATCAGGTAAAAATAAAGTATTTTTTATCATAAGCATCCTTCATTCTGATTTGAATTTTCTTGGATAGGACAGAGGTGTCGGAGTGGGTTAATTGACATCCCTGTCAAGGCTATGGATGCCTATTGGCAGCAGTGGCCCTGTCAACATCATTGGAGCCAATAACTTAAACATCGTGGCTTTCATTTGTTAAGTTTGTCACCAAATTTCATTTTTTTAATGAAAGATATCTTAAGCTGGACCACGTAATGATTGTCAAAGATGCTCAAATGTATTTCAGTTGTTCTTTGATTTGAAATCATTCAAATATTTCTAACCTGAGCTCGTCATTAATACAGAGGTAACTACTTCTCCCAGCAAGTCGCCATTGTTGGCAGCCCATACATATTTTTAAATTTTTAAAGCATCATATAATAATCTATGTAGATGCCTATCTGGGGTCGTACCATTTTTTGTTCTTCATGAGCAATTTTTGAAACTACAAATGTGAGTTTTCGGTTATTCCTAGTGTTTTTGTTTTCATGATTCATTCATGACTGAAAGCATGAAAACAAAGCATTAAAACTTATGACTGTATTACCACTTCATTTAAAAGTTTATGAAAGGTAGATGGCTCCACATTTTTTGTTAATAAAGACTTTGTTTCATGCTATCAAGCTCATCTTCTTTATTGACTCCTCAAATGTGAAGCATGCTTATGGATTGTTAATTGAATCAACAAGGGTCCTTTTAGTTTAAACCTTGATATATTTTTGTGGCTCTTGGTCATGCGTTTCCTTGTCAATACATTTTGGTTTATAAAAATTTTTCCCTATCCTAAACATTAGAAACCAAACCTACCTTGTTGTGAAATGGTGAAGTTTTAATGCACCTGGTCATGGCATGTACCATGTGAGAGGTGGCAGTTCGACAATAGTAATCCCATCACTTTGAGCTTAGTTTCGGGTTCTGTATGTACTCCTCGCATTCATTTCACAAAACGCCTATCATTTCGTATTGAGGAACATATGTTCATACGCCCTAGGTTATTGATGAGTTTTGGGTCTGAAATGTCGCTCTGGTCTTCTCCTTCGAAACCCTCCATACTCACTGTGTTTTATTGACTGCTTGTCGAATCCCCATGACCCCAGTTGTTAGGATTGAACCCAATGGCTCTCATACCCTGCTCCTGTGCGATGATGCAAGGGAAGATCTCGTGGGTCAAGGTTGGCTTATTTTTATTGAGAAATTCCAGGGGTTCAATTTGCGAACCGCTCAAGAATTTTCCCTTTCGTTTGAAGGATGTCAAGACAAGGTGGGAGACATTCAGGTCGAAGTCACAGAGGAGTTTTTAGGTCAAGAAACAGGTCTTCCTTTGACCGGGAAGAAGTGGTTCAAAAATGCTAAAGTCGAGGAGGTTCCATGGAGCCTTTTCTTCACATCTCGAAAAATCAATTGTTGCGACAGAGGTATGCCTATGTCCATGTTGAAAACCCGATGGCATGGCTTGCTAGTAGTATTGAAACAATTCTTGACGTGTGAAGGCCGTTTTGGTTTTGTTTTTCTTTATCACCTATGTTTGCTCATGAATTTCATTGGGTTTCCATTAAACATGCCCTATTACCTGTGGAGAATCTTGTATAAAATGGAAAAGAGGTATAAAATATAGCAGTTGGATTCAAGCTTGTTTCACCACGGCCTAATAAAAAAATTGTTAGTACAACAATTGAAGTTACAACATGATGACTGGAACGCCTTCCTGGCCTAAAACGGTTTCGCTGACTCCAGTGCTATAGAGGTTATCAAACCTGTGATAGAGGAAACCTTAGTCCCCGCCAGAGCGGTCCCTTCATCTACACAAGCCTGTCTTACAACCACCCTCAGTAAGCCTATATCCGACCCAAAAGATGTTGAGCAGAGCCATCCTGACGCCTCTGTTAAGAATACAAAATAAAAGGGCAGGTAGGTTGATCTCGAGGAAATTGTGAAATAAATCAAACCATCATGTGAGCTCGATGATTGAGATCCATGAGAGTTCAGACTAGGAAATCGACAGATTCTTAGCCGAAGAAGACCCTCCTTCTTTCCAAGCAGAACCCCTCCAGGATTACAATTTCATGGATAACCTCCCACCTTGCTTGAAGCACAGTCAGGGGTTTCTAGGTATTAATTTTGATAACAAATCTAAAGGCAACAGTGAAGACAGTCTAGCACACAACCGTGGGTATTCTCAAACGACCATCACAGGTTCACAGTCTGAAACTTGTATGTTCTGGATTGACAAGTATTACACAGACATACCCATTTTACAATCAAATATCAAAACCCTCACCGATCTAGTCAACCCCCTAACAGAGGAAAATTGTAGGCTCAATTCTAGTGTTCAGAGACAAAGAAAACATCCAAAAAAATAGGGAACATCATACTAAAAAATGTTGAAAGTATCACAACAGTGATCAATTCTGAGATCATGTGAATTGATTTGATTTTCCAGTTAAAGGTAAAGATTTATTTTTGTCTTAAAATAGTGTTACCTTCTTTTTCATAGAATAAATTATATTTTATTGCTAAAATAAGACTAGATATAGAATCAACAGATTCTGTAGCCAGTCTAGTCTTATTCAAAATTTGGAAAATATTTGTTAAATGTATATCTGAATTTCTTTATTTCATCTTTTTCTTTCAGGATATTTGGGAGTTTATGGTGACTAAATGATCTGGAGATTTTTTGAGCTTATTATCCATATCCATGGCTCATTTTTGTGTAAATAGGAACAAACTCTTTTTCGTTTTTAGAGATTTAGTGTGATCTGGGGTGGTTATATTCCCCCTATTTTTGTAATCAGTAGATGATTGTGGAGATTTAATCTTATCTCATAAGATAAGACAATTATCTTTTCTGAACCCTTTAAAAACTCATATTTTTGTAATGAAAACATCTTGGCCTGGGGCTGAAGTATGGACAATTAGTTGACAGACTTGAATGGAACAAAAATGCATATTATAGCTTTAGCTTCTTGTGTATGATGTCTTAGTTTGAGTTCTGTTTATCTTGACATAATAATAGGTGTTGATAGCTTTTGTCTTCATGCTTTATTATGATTTGGGATAATTCATTTATAAATACTGTCCATATGTGATGTTTCAGTGATTATATAAGGTGATCATCTATTCAAATCAAATTATGAGATTTATCTTTAATTTTTTGTTGAAACATTTAAATGCAAAGTTCTTACAATAAGATTTATCTCACTATAATTGCTTGTAAATCATAAGATCAACATGATTATTTGCATCTCTTCTTTATGTCATTAAAATTCAACAGTCAATATACTGTGTTTCATTTATTTCGAACACTTTCAAGGTTCATTGCAGATTTATCTCTTGGACATACTAGCTAGACTTTCCATAATTATACAGGTGTTGGATGCACGTCGATTAACTCATTGATAGGTTAGTTCATTTATTTTTATTGTTTATTTGTTTACAAAACTCTAATATATGGTCTAGATTTGATCGTCCACATACTTCTGTTTCATAGTTTTTTTTTGTTTAATCTTAGATAAATAAAGAAAAAACAAAAAAAATAGTTGATGTGCTTTCTTTATCTGCTTTTGTTAAAGCAACCATATTTTCATAGATTTTCATGAGTTTAGATTAAAACTTGCAGCTTGTACATCATGCACATAAATTAGATAAACAGATCTGTTGTGTAAATATTATTTAAAATAATTATATAGATACATGTATACATATATATACTAAGTAGTTATTTGTTAGTTTTCTCTTTTTCTTTTATTCGTTTCTTTTAGGACTTTTAGATTGGCCAATAGAGCCATTAAACCCGTCGGAGAAAGTTACACCAAATGACTTGGGTTATTTAGACAACCCCAAACTGGACTCGTTCTTCCAATTGCCGGACGATCAATCTTGCCCGTCAATAGGAGACTGAGTAAATTCAAAGCATAGAAGGAATAATGCTTTTATAAGCATAGACGAGACCTAGGAAATCAACTCGCAGGAGGAGCAAAGGCCGAAGCCTTTGAACATTTACAAACTCTTCCAAGTTGGAAGAAATTGAAAGCTCAGAAGGAGGAGTGACAACAACTATTAGATCTATTGTTGGAACAAGTCTGGACCATTAGATCAGTGTCCAGGGAAGCGAAGGGAGAGTGTCAAGGAAAAAGAGATCCCAACAGTAGGATATGAGCGTAGAGAATCGGTCATCGTTTGATTAAGGAAAATCACATGAGTTTTAAGTCTCTGTGTACAAATAGGAGCTAGTATTCTTCAAAGAGGCCAGGGACCATCCATCATGTAGAGGGATAGGTGGCATAAGATCCACAGCTTCAGAGTGAAAGAACTTCAAAGGTTATATCCAGGCTGTCAGTCGCGAGGACACATGTGTTGGCATATTTGAGACTTTGGAGAAATTCACTTCGTAGGATTCCAATTGTGGAGTGTGACAAACTCCCGAAGTCCAGAAGGCCGAAGTAGATTGCAACTGTCCGTTGCGAAGGACACATGGTGAGAGATCATGAAGTTCGAAAGACTAACACTCTAAAAGGAATTTGATGGGAGTGGAGAAGATATGGGTCGTCAGATCCAAAGGGAAGTGTGGCAGAAATTTGTTGTCTTCAGGTGAAATCACTCTGGGAGTGACAAGTGCACAAGAGTTTGAAACTACAAAATCCCGAAGAGCCGAAGTGGATCATGGCTGTCAGATATAAAAGGGAACGTGTCGGCAAATCATGTACTTTGGGTGGAAGTACTTCGAGAGGAAGAACGTGTAAAGATTTTAAAACTCTCGAAGCCCAAAAAGCTGAAGTCAATCGAAATCGTCAATCTGTGAGAGGACACGCATCGACAGATCATGAACTCTGGGTGAAAGTGTACCGGGGAAAAGTGGGCATGGAGAAGTCAAGACATCCAAAGGTCGAAGTCCCAAAGTGGACTAGAGCCATTGATCTGGTTGGACAGGTGTCACTAGATTGTGAACTTCGGAGAATGGTCACTTTGACGATTTTGTGGAATTGTGTTTCAGAATTTACCGAAGTGTCGAAGCCATAAGCATCGAGAGTCGTCGATCCCAAAAGAAAAGCATGGACCATTGATCTGCAAGGGGATGCGTGTTAGTGGATTGTGGAGTTCGGAGAAATAAAACTCTGGAAGAAATCAATTGAATGAAGTTGAAGAACTCCCAAAGAACCGGGATCTTGAGTAGACCTGATCTGTCCAAGAAGAAGGGACAAGTGTCATCAGATCCTGCACTCCGAAGTAGGATCACTCCAGAGGAATTGGAGAGTGAAATCATGAAGGATTCCCGAAGGTTGGAGTCCCAAAGGTAGATCTCAACCATCGATCAAGGGGAACCACCCGAGATCATAAGATCGATGGTCGTGCTCAATAGCGGGGACAGAAAATGATCGGGTTTTAAAAATCTTTTAGCGCGCCGCAATCAACCATGGTATTTCCAAAGGGATACGTGGCAACTGGTAGTGAATTGCGGAGAGAAAAGTGATGTGGTCTCAAACCACTATTGGACACCCAACAATGAATTTCTTACGTGATGTCATAGCCCGAGGTCACATGAAAGGAAAGGGGCCTAGCAGAAGGACCTAGCGCCTACAAATTGAAATATGCAAAGAGCGCTAGAGAAAAGGCCCACAAGTTCCATAGGACCTGCACCTTAGGAGAAAAGGGGGCATGTACAAGTTGATTTGGGTTCAAGAAGGAGCCTGAAGAGTTGATCTCATTCCTTTATTTGAATGATCCTAGTCTAGGAGGTTGCGCAGTCCGAGGGAGTAGGAGGGGGTTTGCATCAAGTGGTATTAGAGCCAGATTTTGCTTGTAGATGACAGGAAAAGATGAGATGATGAAAGGAGATACTCTGATACCATCAAGTAGTATCAAAGCTTGACTTCTTCTACAGATTACAAGTGAAGGAGATGAAGGATATAGTCGGACTACATCAAGTATGTCAAAGGTTTAATTTTTCCTCTAGAGCGCAGTTGAAAGGAGACAGAGTACTAATTCCCTGTGTTTGATTGTCGCATGTGTGCAACAACAAATTTAATAGTCAAGTGAATTGTAGGAGAGGTTGGAGATGCTATTGAATGCAGAGTAATCCACAAAATTTCTAGGAGGACAAGAAGAAGGTGAAAATGGCTACTAAAGGCCATGAACGATGTCGGAGAGAAGGCCACAAGAAGAAAAGCAAGCTAGATATGTATCTAGAGCTCATTGAGATAAGGGTAAGAATGGAGCAGATGACATTGAAGGTGCAGCAAGAAGCAAAGACACACTGGACATATGAATGGCCTTTGAATAGGAAAGTAAAATGGCTCGTTCAGAGATTGTTGGCCAGAGGACAGCAAAAGATATTGAGAAAGTGGTTGAGGCATGTTGAAATCCTCAGAGACACAAAGGAAGTGGTTCACATTTGTGAGCCAGAAATTGGAAAAGGCCTCAGTGATGATGAGGAGAAGGGATCAGTAAAGGATCTTGTAAAATTCCAAGAGGGCAGTGATGAAAGTTCAGATTGCCAGGTAGACAATCCATAGAGGTTAGTTGATCTCATGAACTTCCAAGAGGTTAAAGATGATTTTTAATTGCCAAGTGGGCAATGAGATGAGATCAATTGATCTCATAGACTGCTAGGGGGGCAGAAGAGAAGAAATCCCAATTTTCTAGGTGGACAAGGCAGGAGAAATGAACTCAACTGAGAGTTCATATTAGCGAGGTGTGCTAATGGAGGAATATCATAGGTGCATTCTGATCATTGGGGGAATCAAAATATTCCTACCAAGAATCCAAATAGAGGCTAGCATAAGTGTTGTAGGCGCAACAGAGGAAGGACAACCAACTGTGACTGTCATGATGAAGGAGTAGATATCATAATCTTCCCAGGGAGAAGAGTAATAGGATAAAATATTTGAGATTCTCACTCAGTGGGAAATGTAGTAGATACTGAAGTCTATCCACCTAGATGAAGAAGATGAGCATTTAGAGAAATGGCTCAAAAATTTCAGCCAGGAAGCTGAATAGGAAATGACTGCAACATTGGAGCCTGCAACAGAAGAGGAAGCAAACATCATAGACTTTTCTTAGCTATATGAGGAACTAGAATCCCTAGAGAGAAGGGTAAATATATAGAGTAGGCATATCCAACAGGTCAAGTTGGAAACATGTGGAGAAGCATATCAACCTAGGGAGCAGTTGGGGGAAGTTGGAGTTGAACCAAAACAAGAGGAGCTAACAAAAGATAATATGTTAGAGGGAAGGCTAAGCAACAAATCAATGATGAGATTGTAGAACTGGAGTCTATGGCAGGGTGGAAAGATAATTCCACACGATAATAAAACAACATGGGGGAACACAATGATCTACCCATTAATAAGGAAGGAGGGCAGAAGAGAAGACTGCATAAGGAGAACCAACCATTAGAGCAACTGGATAGGGTGATAGAGGAGATAAGAAAGATAATGGTGAGGTCAATAACAGAAGCAGTCAACGAATGGAAGTTGAAAAGAGGATATCTTTCCATAGCATTAGGGAAGAAACAACATCAATGACAAAGTAAAGGAGCAGATGGACAACTCCAAGAGAAAGTATGGGACACTGAAAGGTCTCAATAGCAGAGTTGGGAGCTCGTGAGTAGGAGCTGATGAATTTTTTGCAGCAGTGGATTATGATGCAGGAGCATTGCTCCACCTCAACAATGCACTAGCTAGCTAGCACATCAGTGCGCATTCAAGAGAGGGAGAGACAACAACCCTCCCATACTTTGAATTTGAAATATGATCCTATACGGATTAATTTTGTAAGGTTGAGTGAAAACTAAGCCATGGATTTGTACATGTAGGAGATAAGGTTGTATTTAAGAGGCCTGAGTTGTATAGATATCGAGGATGGCCTTAGATATGAGATATTGATGTTCAACCAATGTAATAGATGAGGTTAGGTGAAAATAGGAGAAGCTCGAGGATCCCCTTTGGTATTTTTTATTGTAATACATGCCCAATAGGGGTTGTAATATGAGAGAGGGAGAGAGAGAGAGAGCCTTATAGGAGGAGAGGTCTCATAGGAAGAACTGAAGGTTGAGAGTTAAACATCTTTAGAGGAGGAAATAGGAGGTAGAATAGTTCTTTGAGAGAGATTGAGAAAGAGATGAGACTCTGTTGTAGTCCAACCTTCACATATTGTAATCAGACTTTCATATTAATAAAAAGAAAAACAATATTTTTTCCTGCACATGGTGTGTTTATGTGTTTTATGAATGTATGTTGTAGATGTATGATAGGTTTGATATGCAATAGGAAGATAGACTTCTCCATCTTTGATTGAGTTCATAATATCATTATGGATTCTTTAGGTGGTGCAAGGAGTGCACAAGAAAACAATGGAGGTTATGTTGCCAGTGCAAGGAGTGTGCATATGAAATTGGTTGAGTTAGAAAAGAATGCACCAGGAGGTCACACCAAAGTGATGACAACTCAAGGGAAACCTCAAGGTTGTTGAATAGCTTGGAAGGTAATCTGTGTAGAGGAAGCACATAGAGGCATAGTCACTGAGAACTCTGTAGAACTCTGTCGAGTGAGCATTGGGCAGGTGAAAGTCTGCACAAGGAGAACTCTCTATTGAGTTCAAAGAGAAGAGTATCAGAGGACGATACTCATAGAGTTGTTGTACACTCTGTAGAAAATGATCAACAAGGAGTGCTTTGAGCGAGAGGTTGCTAGGAGGGTACAAGCACCCTTTGAAGCAAGCAAAAGGGTTGAGACCCTTAGGAGACTAAGTGAATTCAAAGCTCAGAAGGAATAACACTTTTAGAACTGCAGATGAGACCAATGAAAATGGGCTCGCAGGAGGAGCAAAGGCCGAATCCTTTGAACATATACAAACTCTTCCAAGTCTAAAGAAATTGAAATATTAGGAGGAGGAGCATCAACAACTGTTAGATTTTTTGTTGGAACAAGTCTGGACCATTAGATTAGTGTCCGAGGAAGTGAAGGGAGAGCACCGAGGAGGAACAGATCCCAGCCGTAGGATCTAAGCACAGAGGATCGACCGTCGTCCGATTAAGGAAAAGTGCACGAGTTTTAAGTCTCTGCATACGCATAGGAGCGAGGATTCACCGAAGAGGCTAGGGACCATCCATCATCTAGAGGGACAAGTGGCGTAAGATACACAACTCTAGAGAGAAATCACTTCGGAGGCTTTGTGGAAAAGGAGAAATAAAAATATCTTAAGAGACGAAGGCCAAAGTAGATCCAGGCCATTGGTCGTGAGGAGACACATGTCAACAGATCTGAGACTTTGGGGAAATTCACTTCAGAGGATTCCAAGTGTGGAGTGTGACAAACTCCCAAAGTATGAAGGCCGAAGTAGATCACAACCATCCATTGTGAAGGACACATGGTGAGATATTGGGAAGTTTGAAGGCCTAGCACTTTGAAAGCAAGTCGACGGGAGAGGATAAGATCTAGGCCGTCAGATCCATATGGATGCATGGTGGAAATCCATTGTCTTTGGGTGAAATCACTCCGGGAGGGACGAGTGTGCAGGAGTTTGAAACACCCAAAGCTTGAAGAGCCGAAGTGGATCATGGCCATTATATCCAAAATGGAACGCGTCAATAGATCGTGTGCTTCGGGTGAAAGTACTTCGGGAGGAAGCAAGTGTGGAGAGTTTAAAACTCTCGAAGCCTAAAGAGCCAAAGTCAATCACAGTCATCAATCTGCAGGAGGACATGCATCGATAGATCATAAACTCTGGGAGAAAGTGTTCCAGGTAAAAGTGGGTGTGTTGAAGTCGAGACATCTGAAGGTCGAAGTCCCAAAGTGGACTAGAGTCGTTGATCTGGTTGGACAGGTGTCACCAGATTTTGAACTTCAGAGAATTGTCACTCCGGGGGTTTTGTGGAATTGTATTTTGGAATTTCCTAAAGCATCGAATCTCAAGTCATCGAGGGTCATTGATCCCAAAGGAAAAGCGTGGATTGTTGATCTGCGAGGGGACGTGTGTCAGCAGATTGTGGAGTTTGGAGCAATAACATTCTCAAAGAAAGAAATTGAACGAAGTTGAAGAACTCTTGAAGAACTGAGAGTTGGAGAAGATCTGAGTCATCCAAGTAGAAGGGACAGGTGTCATCATATCCTGCACTCTGGAGTAGGGGCACTCCGAAGGAACTAGAGAATGAAATCATGAAGGATTCTTGAAGGCCGGAGTCCTGAATATATATCTCAGACGTTGATCAAGGGCCACCACCCAAGATCACAAAATTGACGGTCATGCTCAATAGTGGGGATAGAAAGTGATCGCATTTTAAAAATATTAGAGTGGGCTGTAATCGAAACCACGATATTTCCAAAGGGATACATGGAAATTGGTAGTGAATTGCAGAGAGAAAATCAGTGTGTTCTCAAACCACTATTGGCCACCCCACAATCACGTGCTTATGTGATGCCATAGCCCGAGGTCACATGAAAGGAAAGGGGCCTAGTAGAAGGAGCTAGCACCTGTGAATTGAAAAATGCCAAGAGTACTAGAGAAAGGGCCCAAGAGTTCCACAGGACCTATGCCTTAGGAGAAAAGCGAGACTGTACAAGTTGATTTGGGTTCAAGTAGGAGCCCAAAGAGTCAATTTGACTCCTTGATTTGAATGATCCTAGACCAGGAGGTTGCGCAACCCAAGGGACTAGGAGGGGGTTTGCATCATATAAGGAACAAGAATTGAAGAGCCATGGTTGGCCTCCCCTTACCCCCTAGATGTCCTTGTTTCTTCACTCATTCTCATACTCAAAGGGATTTTTTTTTCCAAGGAGAGGAAAGCATTCTAAATTGATAGACCTGCAAGAGAAGAATAAACAAAGCACCATTAAACTAGTTTTCCGAAGTTGGGTTGTAGGGTGAAAAAAAATCCATGTCTCACTAAGTTGCTTTTCCTTATGTGATGTGGTTAAATTAGAAATTATGTTTTTAATGTAGCTTGTTGGTTAATTCTAATGGATTCTCTCTATGTATTTTGATTGGAGGAGGATTTAGTTACTACATGTTCTTCTAGTTGACTATGTAAGAGGTTTTCAGAAAGATTATTATCTAAATGGTGCTTACCCATTACAACAACTAGTTAATCTCCATTGTTGAATGCATTGGGTGAGGGAGATCCATGGTTATCCTTGTAGAGCTATTGGGAAAACTTACTAAATCATTTTCTCTCTCATGGGAATCATTCTCTTTCTTTGGGAGGTTAACTTGGCTATCTGGTTGTTGTATTGAAGTGAAAGCATAGTTTTCCCCTCTTGTTAGGTGTATCCAATATGGTTGGGTCGTTTTCTCCATAGCCAAGCCATTCCTGAGTACTAGGCGTTCAATATAGCACTTTATTCGATGTTTAAGTGATCACATCTCATTTATTTGTTGCCATGAACTAGTCTCATTGTTGTTAATGTTTAAGCCATTATTATAGTTCTTTGCATTCAATAAATAACAATAGCATAATACAAGATCACTGAGAAATACACAATCACAAGAGACACAACATTTATCCTGGGAAACCCTCTAGGGGAAGAAAACCGAGAAAAACTTCCTTATTATAGATAGCCAATACAATGCCAAGAGATAACTCAAACTAATACAGAATATCCTCTCCCAAAGATGCGCCACTCTCTCTCCTTCTTCTCTAACTGCAGATCTGAAACTTGTCTCTCAATGAGCAAGTGAGTTGTGTGTCTAAGTGAGGCGCTAGCCTCTTTATTTATACAAGAYTGGCATGTGTGAAGTGTCTCTTCACTGGCAGAGCCGACTTCTCCAATTGGGTGGTTATAAGCAACTTTTTTATATTTTCAGGCCTCTTTAATATCTTCTGGGGACGACTTCTTATTCTGCCCATTACAATTATCTTTTGACCAATCCGCAAAAGGGGATTTGGTCCTTTATAATAACCAACATGATCAATCCGCAATGGGGATTGATCCAATGAATAATATATCAAATAATAATAAGAATACACTTTGCAGTTACATTATTTTAACAATTGTGTAATAGAATTGTAATACCCCTTGGCCAAACCCCAATTGTAAATGTAAATATTGTTAGTAGCAAGTCTTGAATTCAGTTTTGTGCGCACATTCCATAGTTTGGTGACTGCACGAGGATTGTGCATCAAACAAAGAACATGCACATTTTATAGTGTAGCGCACACTTGTGAAAGTTTGTGAGTATGGCACATCAAAATAAGAGTGAGCACATCCCAGAGTCTTGCGCACATCAGATTAAGAACACAGTTTTGAGGCAAGAGTCTTTGTATATATGCTTGTATTTTAAGGCTAGTGAGCCTGGATGAAAAATGTAAGTGCACATGTATTGCAAATGTAATCACCCTCAATATTGTTAATATAATCACATCACTACATGTAGACTCAACTCAGATGAAAATGAGATGGGGGCTAAACTCCATGGAAAAGGAAAAAGGGGAATCTTAAGTCAAGGGAATATTTTATTAATATTTATGAAAATTGAATTTATGGATAGGTATTTATCCTAAGTTCCTGAGGGTAGGGAACGAGTCACCAAGTGGCTAAATATACTTTTGAAGGTGCCAAGTGTCGAGTTGAAGGTATGCAATATATATTGTGGCCTTAGTGTAATTTGGGGGATTTTTCACTCGTTTTGAAATCCTTAAGATGAAATTTATTCTATGAAGGAATATGTGTTTTGTTGTAACTTATTATCATTTTGATTAACCTTGTTCTTGGGAAGTCTTGTTTACTATCAAAGAGGTGGTTTTTCATGCCCGTGAGCACTCTCTTCCGGTGAGAGTTCACTGGGAATTTTTCCCTGGTGCATTGGGAATTAGATACAGGGCTCTCAGACTTCTTATTCAACATGTTGTTAAACTCCCAGAAGGGAAGTGGGGAAACCGAAGGACAACACTTCCTAGGGTGGGATAGGCATGTTGGTAATGAGGGAATGTAGGATAGTTGCAACAACTGATACCTTGGACCAAGTATTTTGTTGAATATCAAGCCATATTCTGGCAATATGAACTCTTTTTCCTATGGATTTTAAGCCTAACTTGGGGGTGACCTTTCGTTGAAATATTATGAGTGACATAGTCTATGGTTGAGAGGAACGTCTAAGTACTGCACACAATTGGTGACTTTTCATAAGAGATAAGTGACCTTGATGGGCTTGTTTAATTACCATGTGCTCTAATATTATATTTTAAATGGGTTCATATTATGTATGAATTTGCATCTACATATTGTGGTTAACTTTGTACATACATACATACATACATACATACATACATACATACATACATACATACATACATACATACATACATACATACATACATACATACATACATACATACATACATACATAC
>JZKD02S1941115.1:381401-396957 GCA_000966675.3 Picea glauca
ATACATACATACATACATACATACATACATACATACATACATACATACATATATATATATATATATATATATATATATATATATATATATATATATATATATATATATATATATAGGTTTCTTATTCCTCTATATGTTGGGTCACATGTGAGAATGATAGTTATAAGTGTTTCTTGTTAGCTACATGTATGTTGAATATATATGTATGGTTGCTTGTGAGAAGTATGACAATTCCTAAGTATTCCTATAAGTTAAACTATGGCGTATGATTAGAACATACCAAGGCATGGTATGATTCGCCGAGTGTGCAATGAAGTAGTCCATGCATGAAAAATGATATGATTGGCGTGTAGTATGGGATTGATTCCACGCATAGTAGTAGTTTGTGTGCAGAAGCATTGTGTGCACAACATATGTGTGTGTGTGTGTGTGTGTGTGTTGAAGGGATAACACATGTAGAGGATTTTGTGACATTTATTACATTGTTGTAATTGTATTAAAACAAGTGTACTCGTAGAGTGAGGCTCAATATGAGTCTGGCACAGTACCTTAGGGTTGTGCACAGTTAATAAGTCTACTTGTAATAGGGAGTGTTATAAGTAGTAACCACGCACTAGGAATTTTGAAGTAGCATTGTCCAGTAGTGAGCTTGGATGCTACAAAGAATATCCTAGAGGCTAAATTTGAGATTGTGTGACATGGCCTAACTCAGGTTTAGGGATGTTACATTTTGGTATCATAGGAATTGGTTCAACACTAAAATTATATGGGACAAATATTAGCATGAAATAGAGATGTACATTAAGTATTGGAGTTGCACAGTGTAGAGTTTATTTTGTGCGGAAAACCATTGGTGTGCAAAATAGAGTCACGATTCATGAAAAAAAAATGATGCACGAGTGTGCACACTAGAGTTTGGGTGATAAAAGTCATCCAAAGGAAAAATAAAAGAAACAATTCTAAAAATTGTGGATAGCTTACATAGACTTGTCGCATTAATTAGTCTAATAAATCTTGCTTACTGCACCTTTTGTAGAATTAAAGACAATTAGTTCAAAGAATGATCAATATGAATATCAAAATCATGGCAGGTGTGCAAAGAACCTATAGTTGGGATGAAGAAATGGAAAGTTGGTATGGGTGTTGAAGGTACATAATCCAATGGACATAGGGAAGGCTTATAAGAGAACAAGAATTCGGTAAAGACCATAAAAAGTTTGCAAAAAGGCATCCAAAGCTATAAGGCTGACAATGAAAGGCTTATGAAAGCCAAGGAGAAGCAAGATGGCTTCAATGTCAAATTGATGCAAAGCATGGCTAAAAAAAAAGAAAATAAAATGGATAAGGATACGTAGACAAGTACGCTAGGAAGACACAGATCTCATGATGAGGGAAGAAAAACAAAAAGTGTCGAGAAGCATCTCCATCACTCCCAAATATATTTAGTTGGGAAAACACATAGTAGTTCAAGTCCATATCCTGTCATAAAGCATAAGAGAAGGACTAAAGTGGACGAGCTATAAGGTTAAATGAATAAGATAAAGCCTCCTACTTTTGATGGTGAGCATAAGAAAGATGAGGATGAAAAAACTTGGTTATTAGGTATACGTAAATACTTCCAGTTGCATAATTACTCCTCACAGGAATAAGAGCGAATTTCCATTTATTAGCTCAAGGGCGAATTTCGCTCATGAGCTAATTTTCCATGGTTTTTCCAAAAATGAGATTCGTTATTTTCAATATTATTTGCCCAAATTCTATAGGATAAAATTATTTTACCTTAAAAATTGCCAAAATTTTATAAACTATATAAAATAATTAGAAATTTGAATATTTAAAAAAAAATATCGCCAACATTTAGAATTGACATATGAAGGATTAGTAATATTCACCAAGATTTCTACATTTTAAAATAAATTTCCATCCTTAAAATCATCCTTGATGCTCATATATTTAATATAATTACATCGTTGCATGTAGACCGACCACGAAGAAAGAGTTATGGCAGACTAAGCTCCCCTAGGTAGGGTGAGGGAGCGGGATAAGTGTCTAGGCCTAGAGGCTAAGCTAGAGGGCTTACCTCTAAGGGAATAATATTTGATTATTATTATTTCCTAAAGGCTAAGGTGGACATGAATGGTGTTGTCCTAAGTTCCTGGGAAAGGGAATGAGTGCGAAGTGGAATGCATGCGGCTGGAGGAAGACATGTGTCGACCTAGGCGCATGTAGTTATAGTTGGGAAAGATAGCATGTTAGGGGGTTCACTTCCCATTCTAGCGCTGCTTCCATCCTTATGTCGGGGGGACCAGTCTGGAGTCTCCTTGTGACCCTTATGAATCTCTAGAAGTTTGTCACCCTTCCCAAAATTCACCTAGGATTCACTTATTGAACCAGTTCTCCTTCATCACCGCCTCTGTATCTAGCATGTACCTTGGGAACCTGTGGGGATAATGGAGTTATTCCATGTGTATCTTGTGAAGTTTGGGCACCCTGAAATTGTTTGAGTTGTGTTGTGTCATAACTATTAGTTGGTGCAGCCCATGCAGTTCCTTGACTGAGTGTGGCTTGTTTCCATTGTTTGTTCCTTACTAAGCTTTGTTGTTTTCCTCACCTTGATGGAATTGATTTGAATTTGGTTGAAGAAGCAGGTTTTCAATCCCGTGGTTGAAGAGGCAGGTTGTCAGGCCTGTGAGAAGCTCTCTCTAGGTGAGAGAGTTTGCTGGCAAGTGATTTTCTCCTAGAGAGAGTCCAGCGCCAACTATAGAGCTATGAGAATTCCTGATCCGGCCTATTGCTGAGACCCTGAAGGGGAAGTGGAGCAGCTAATGGACTATGGAACAATGAAGGTGCATATTCCCAGGGTGGAAAAGGCATGTAGGGAATGAGATTCCATAAGTAGTGGGCATAAGAAGGCTCTTGGAGAGAATCCTTCCAGTTGTGCTGTGCAATTTCCTGTAACCTCAGATTAGTCTAGGATTCCCTTTCTTGGTGGATTTTATTCCCATCTCATTGGTGACACATTGCTAAGCATGATGAGCAGTGTGGTCTAAGGTTGGGAGTTTCATGGAAGGTCTGCATGCAATTGGTGGTCTTCTAATAAAAGATAAGTACCATTTTTATGTTCATTTACATGTTGTGTAATGGTACATATGTGTAATTTATGAGTATTTCCTATGTATGTTGTATATGTTGCATGTGTAGGCTTAATGTTATTTCTTCATTAATATTATATATATATATATATATATGTAGAATAGTCATTCTATGTTTATATGGATGTGTATATTTTTCCGCAAGTATCTATGTGTGGCATAGCCGGACAAGTTATGGATGGGGATGCTACAAAATGGTATCAAAGCAAAGAAAAACAATGATTTATTCACTAAGTAGTGCTACTCAGCAGGGGTTGGTGGTCGGGGACTTTACAAATTGGTATCAGAGCCATAGTTCACTGAGCCTAGATGGGCCATGTTAGTGGAAGTTGAAGCAAAAGTTTCGAAAAAGAATTATTGTCAAAATGGAAAAAATTCAAGTTTAGAGCCCATGGTTTCTACCCAGAACCTGGAGGGTCCACGAACGAGAAATTTAGAGTAAGAAGTTTGGAGAATTTTGATGTATAGAATGCTAGAAGGGAATTGAAAGAAAACTTGGATTTTTTTCGGAACACAGGAGGCGTAATAATTTTAAGAAATGGCCACAGACAAATAAATCACAACAGTCATGGTGTTGGGGCCATAGGATCTATTCGAGAGAAGGGGAATATTTCATGACCATTATATCTAGATAAAGTGTAGGAGGGTTAACCTGGAAGCTCTTCAGACTTCACGACTTAGGTGAAGTTAGGTGAAAAAATAAGAGAAGGGTTGAAGCTCGAAGCTTCAAAGTCCCGGAGGAGATCTACACTATAGATGTGGGGAGAAGTCTTACTGTTAGAACAAGACAAGAGAAGAAGGTAAGACATGTGGTGAAGAGAATATCCAAGATGTCGGATCTACACGCAAGTGGTTGTGAGCCGTATATCTCACGGTAGAACATAACTTCAGAGTTCGATAATCGGGAGAAGTGGGGTGTGTTGATTCACAAACTTCTAAAGCCCAAAGTCCTGAAGAAAAAGAGTAGACGTGGCAGGGTAGGATGACGTTTCCAAGGTGTTACGAGGAAAATCTCTCTATGGCTAGGGTAAACCACAATAGACCGAAGTGACTGCAGAAATCAACTCTCTTCTCAAGTATTCTATGAAAACACATATGCTATCAAGACAAGATAAAAAGCCTACCTCATCCAAACATTCGATGAAGTCCACCATTGAGCACTTGACCCAAAGAAATATACCTTCAACTAGTCCTCAACAACCAAGAAAAGCAATAATATGGTGATATTATATAATGTTAGCACATTCAATAGCATAATCCATTAACAAACAAGACAAATACTCACATGGAATAATAATTCAATATATTTGCAAGATATCAATTGAACTAGAAAAGAGTATTTCTATTAGTATATGATCAACGGAAGTGAAAATGTTACATACTTCCATGTCAGCATGGTTCGGAACCGAGAAACTAAGTTCCTTCCAGCTGGGCCTCCACCACTTCAACCTCCACCAAAGGCAAGCTCATAAGAGAGAAACAATGAGGTTCTCAATCAATAAGGGAAGAGCTTGGGGGTTGAACACTGTGTTCAGACTTAAAGCACAAAGGGATGCATACTCAATATGAAGTAAATAATTACTCCAAAGTAAATTTTCTCTCAAAGTTGAATTTTCTCTGCTTTTACATAGCTCGAAATTGGCCCATTTATAGCCTTCAAAATAGAACTGAAGGGTCGAGTCGGAATGTTTCCAGTATATGGAAGGCCAAGGATCATAGATCTACTGTTGTGACATGGAAACCCGAAATTAATTTTCATTTTCTGGCACAAATCCCGATGTACATGGGCCGTAGTGGAGCAGCTTGCGTATACGCATGTTGTATAGTGTGCAAGATGCATACATGTGGAAAAATATTTGTTTTTAGCTCTGGATATTACAAATAGGGATGATAAGTCTGCATGGGGAAATGGAAAAAGGCCTTCTAGGAAATATTGCATAGGGTGAGGAAAATATTTCTATAACACAGGGGTGACGTGTACCTTCCTAGACATGCCACATGCCACCACCTTAGTTGGTGACAACTGTACTATGTGGACCCGGAGGGTAAAGAAGTCTGAAAATTCAGAATTCGGTAGACTGGAAGGAAGCATGCCTAAAAACTTTCGAAGCCCGAAATTCAAGAGTAACGTGGAATGATGATGTCATCAGGAATGACGTGGACCCATGGGGTGTATGCCACATGTCAGTGGGTTTTGTACCCACCAAAGATTGAAATGTCATTTGGAACGTGACATGTGTGACCTGTTTGAGTGGGCCACATGTCTGTTTCTAATTTTTTTCCACGTGGACCTCCTCTCGAGTATGGGTGGTGGGGCATGATGGTCAAAGTGGCGTGTGGCACCAGTTGTGAAATCCAGAGACTTGAAACTCCAGAAGAAAGTTTCATAAGGGAACAAAAGGAAGAACTTTCAAAAGTTTCATAATGACGAGGTGAGGAGACGTAATAACGTCACCAAAGGTGATAGGGAAGTGTTCGGAGATTAATGGTTTGGGGTGTTGGGGGTGTGCGAATGTGAAATCCTCAAAAGTCCCGAAGCTCTAAAGCTCTGAAATCTCAAAGCTCAGATGCCTGAAGTTCCACAGTGGGTGTCAGCCATTGGATGTTGAGTAGTCGTGGATTGTTGATCCACCCTACTTCGCGAGTTCATTAATCCGGAACTCCAAGAGATTTGTTGTGATGTGATTTGAAAAATTCAGAAGTTGGAGGCCCGAAGTCCCGAGTAAGCACCTATCGACCTAGTGCTTGGACACATCTCGTGGTCGCATGGGTTGGGGGCTAAGAGAAAGGGGCTAGTTCCTGAAAACTATGTTAAGAAGGGAAAATGGGTTAGGAAGGAAGCATGTGGGTTTCGTCTGGTTCGAAACCGCATCAAAAGAATACTGCAGACCTAAGAAATTTATGATAGATTCCAACAAAGATCTAAGAGCCATTAGCTCAGAGAAAAGAGATCTCTACATAAGAAGTGCATCAGAGAAGAAGCACAAGTTATAAAGAATCATAGTTTTCTTCTCAAGGCTCAGAATTGAACAAGGAATTCATGATTGGGAAGGTATAGGAAAGAGGATTCCAGATGTAATGGTTACATTAAAACATAAAATGTGCTAGAGATGTCTTCATATATAAGAAAGAAGAAAGAAGGACAGGGAAGTTTCTTTATTCTACATCTGAGATTTTTCAGAAGTCATCGGATCAGATGTTGGGTTCGATAAGCAACATGGAAACCCCAAATGGAATTATTGTTTGGGGAAGACAGTCTAGGTGACAATAATTGCACATCCAACATGCAAACTAGGTGGAGAAATCCATTTGTGATACATGATAATGCATGAACCATAATTTCATATGGAGATGCAAAGCATGGGAAAAAGGAAGGAAGGCTTTTATGGAATATGAAAGAGTTTTTAGATAAAATGTGACATCTTCAAGGACCAACACTATAGATTGGAGATAACACCTCCATTATTACTATCAGAATCCACAGTGGAAGCATGGCATGAAGGCCATCAAATAGGGCATGACAGAAGTTGAATATGCATGTCAGAAGGCTAAATCAAATTCCTTCAAGAAAGAATTTGGTGTTAACTAACCAAGGTTACTCAAAGAACATGACTAGAATTATAATTTGTTCATGCAGGAGCTTAATCAGAGGAATCCAAATAATAATGGAATGTTGAAAATTAATATCAACATAATATGTGATGGCAAGTATGCAAATTAGACAAGGAAAAAACTCATGGATGGAGTCAAATCCATGAACATCCTAAGATAATGGAAGAAGAAATCATGAGACAGATATCAAGCTAATATGAATGAATGTCAACACTTGAGGAAGGAAAGCTAGAATAATAGAGGATTGTTGATGCACTCCAAAGGTGTGAAGGTATTTCCATAAGAGCATGGAGATATCAAGTCAAGAATAATTTAAAAGAGAAGTGACTTCTAGAGAGAAATCAATAAGGAACCAGGAAGAAGAAAACAGTTCTATGCATGGTTTTGAATGCGGAGGAGATGGTGCTTAAAAAGAATCCATCTTAAGTAACATAGATCCATGAGTGACAACCCAAAATGTTGGAGGTATCACCTGAATCTATGATGGTAAGATAAAAGAAGTACTTTCAGTTAATTCTATGCAACTATCAAAGGAGGCATATGTTCATCCTTACAATATGCTAGAGATTGCATAGGCAAGTCAAGTTTGAGGCTATTCGGCAAAGGGAAGAGAAGATTACAAGGAAACCTCAAGTACTAAAGTATTCCATCGGGAAAGGGATGAAGAAGTCCAGTCTTGAAGAGTAACTGGATGTTTAAGAATCCATAGTCTACAAAACAACTTTCTTTGGAATTAAATTCATCCAATACGAGTTGGGATAGTTGGATCTAGGAAATTAATGAAAGATTAAGGTTAATATCAGCTTAGTTTGGGACTATAAATGCAAAATCAACCAAGAGTGATTTGGCTAGAAAGTGCTCCGGTCAGGAATAATCATGCACAATGATCACAGTAGGAGCACAAGAAGATTCATGAATCCGAGAAGAATTGAAGACTTCTGGGATCAACAAGGAAACGTTGCACATGGGAAAGAAGTTTTTGAAATTGTGGTAGCGCTACAGCAGTTGAATTAGGGTTGGTTGAACAACTATAAGAAGAAAAATAAATTATTTCATGTTGCAAGTGTTATTGATGATGTTGTTACATAAAGAGGGAAGTAAAAGAAAGCTGAAGTGTTGGTTATAAGTTTGATAAAAGAAGCATGAAAGATTCTACTGCCATCAGAAAATTAGGTAGTAGAAAATTTATTAATGGAAATCATGCAGGTATGAGTTTATTACTCTTATTACATAATTGTTGAAGGAAATTTAGGTAAGAATTTCCTCAGCCAGAGTTATTTTATAAAATCACATGATTATATTATTTGAATGCATACCATTGGATGTGGTAAAGGCTGGAGGCCTGTATTAATTCAAAGCTTTTTAGCTTATGAATGCACACATTGATAGAGGAGAATGTCATGTTAGTTTGGTTGTGGGGTGATAACCAAAGAATTAAAATATAAGAACTTGTTATAAGAATGAATGCCAGTAAGCTAGTTATGTATGTGACCAAGACATGGTTGGATATGGAAAGGTATGGATATGGAAAGGTTATGAACCACACAGGTACTAAAAGCTTCCTACCTTTAAATAAAACTTGGACTGCAACCATTTTTTTAACACTAATGAACACCACAAAATTATATGCTTGGTGTAGTGTTCAGGTCGAAAAGGAAGGCATCCAATTAATTGGGAAGACAATAGGAAGTGTGTGGAGAATGTGTCAACACATTGGCCAGAATTCCAACTTATGGATGGTGAGATACATGACTAAGATAAAGAGCATTATGTAATTCAATGCAAGGTGCGCTAAATAAGTATGCATTGAGAATTTCACTCATGCATAGTAAGTGATAAAATTGTGTACTAAATGAAATTTTTGAATGTGTTTTGTAAGTACATGCATATATATTATTGCATGAAAATAATTGCTACTAACAACTAAAATGTTTTGAACTCATGAAGTTGAGTACATTTCAGGGAGGTGTTAGACATTGAAACATGAAATTTGCAAGTCAAGTAGTCACATGAGCATTGACTACAAGAAATTTTCTTGTTCAGAAAAAGAAGTAATGAACTTACAGATATTACTGTGAACATGCATATGCATAAAATGATGAGTCATTCTATTTTATTAAATTATTTGGTAATTATGATTGAAATGCTATATGCAGACAATTCTAAGTTCATTGCATATGGTTCTATACATATTGCAATCAAAATATGATGTACATAAAATATTTACAATTGTTGGCAGTATGCAAGATGAAACCTTGCAGGAAAATGGTACGCAGTTTGGTGCTTGTGGAAAACCACAAGGAAGGTTGCAATCCTAATATGGAAACAACCAAGAATAATTATGAAATGGAATTTCATGTTTTGGGGAAAAGTTTAATTCCCTTTTTGAACTAAGTTTGAGTTCCTAAATGAATTATTTTATGTTCTTTCATGATAATTGCATGTGTGTGATGCAGATGAGACAATATTGGCTAAAGTGAGAATGTTGGAAGAAGAACTACTGATAGAGACACTGAATCCCTTTAATGGAGAACCTTAGTTAGAGGCTCGAGTAGTGGGTTTGCGCTCTCCTTGTGTGTGAAAGCCTTGGAAATATGGATCGTTGATGGATTGTGTAGCACTGAAAGGATACTTGAGCCTAGAAGGGTGAGTTCAAAAAGGAAGAGGAAACTCAGAAATGCTTATGGCATGGTAGCTACCATAAGAAGGGTGTGTCAAATGGTACAGTGAGTTGGATTCTTCTTGAAACAACTCTATAGAGTAGAGAAAATGAATTCCAGCTGCAGTGTGAACACCAAAATTGGTGCTTGAAAGTAGAACACCGGGTGGATAATAGGATACCAATAGCTAAAGCTTGGAGGTTTTTCAAGAATTTTTTAATTGTATATGTATAAACAAGTTGCACTGAGGACAATGCAAAAATAAGGGGATGGGATTGTAATATCCCTCGACAGATCCCCAGTTGTAATTATGAATTGTAAACATATTTGATAGGCTGGTGATCCAAGTTATAATAAGATAGGAGGCTTATGTGGTGATTAGGCCAGAGAGCCTAGATGCAAAGGCCAGTGAGCCTACTATTATATATGTGTAAATTCTCATATATTTAATATAATTACATCGTTGCGTGTAGACCGACCACGAAGAAAGAGTTATGGGGGACTAAGCTCCACTAGGTTGGGTGAGGGAGGGGGATAAGCATCTAGGCCTAGAGGCTAAGCTAGATGGATTACCTCTAAGGGAATAATATTTTATTATTATTATTTACTAAAGGCTAAGGTGGACATGAACGGTGTTATCCTAAGTTTCTGGGAAAGGGAACGAGTGTGAAGTGAAATGCATGCGACTGCAGGAAGACATGTGTCGACCTAGGCACATGCAGTTATAGCTAGGAAAGACAACATGTTAGGGGGTTCACTTCCCATTCTAGCATTGCTTCCATCCTTGCGTCAGGGGGACCAGTCTGTAGTCTCCTCATGACCCTTACAAATCTTTGGAAGTCTTTCACCCTTCCCAAAATTCACCAGGGATTCACATATTGAACCATTTCTCCTTCATCATCGCCTTTGTATCTAGCACGCACCTCAGGAACCTGTGGGGATACTGGAGTTATTCCATTTGTATCTTGTGAAGTCTAGGCACCCTGTAATTTTCTGAGTCATGTTGTGTCATATTTGTTGGTTGTTTCATCCCACACAATTCCTTGACTGAGTATGGCTTGCTACCATCATCTGTTCCTTACTAAGATTCTCTATTGTCCTCACCTTGATGGAATTGAGTTGAAGCTGGTTGAAGAAGCAGGTTGTCAGGCCCGTAGTTGAAGAGGCAGGTTGTCAGGCCTGTGTGCAGCTCTCTCCATGTGAGAGAGTTTTCTAGGAAGTGATTTTCTCCTAGAGAGAGTCTAGCACCAGCTACAGATCTCTGAGAATTCCTGATCTGTCATGTTTTCGAGACCCTAAAGGGGAAGTGGAGCAGTCGATGGATTGTGGAATAGTGAAGGCGCATATTCTCGGGGTGGAATAGGCATGTGGGGAATGAGAGTCTGTGAGTAGTGGGCGTAAGAAGGATCTTGGAGAGAATCCTTCTAGTTGTGCTCTGCAATTTCTTGTAACCTCAGACTAGTCTAGGATTCCCTTTCCCGGTGGAGTTTAGTCCCAACTCGAGGGAAACCCATTGATGAGCATGATGAGAAATGTGGTCTAAGGATGGGAGGTTCATGGAAGGTCTGCATGCAATTGGTGGTCTTATAATAAAATATAAGTACCACTTTATGTTCATTAACATGTTGTGTAATGGTACATATGTGTAATTGATGAGTATTGTTTGTGTATGTTGCATATGTTGCATGTGTAGGCTTATAGTTATTTCTGCATTAATATGTTATATATATATATATATATATATATATATATGTATAATAGTCATTCTATGTTTATATGGATGTGTATGTTTTTCCACAAGTATCTCTTTGTGGCATAGACCATTAGGTTATGGTTGGGGATGCTACAAAATGGTATCATAGCAGAGAAAAAAAATGATTCAGTCATTAGGTAGCGCTACTCGATAGGGGTTGGTGGTTGGGGACATTACAAATTGGTATCAAAGAAGTAAAGGCAAAGGTAAGGTTGTTTCAGTAGCATTACCCGGTTGGGGTTGATGGCCAGGGACGTTACAAATTTCCTCAATGAGGTGAAAAAGTGAGGACTATGCATAGTGTAGGACAAGATACAATATTCAAATACATGGGTAGAAGTGTACCTAGAATTTATGTATGCATGGACAACAAGAAAGTTGAGTTTCACTCACACATGATTGAGGTGAAAGGTAAGATTAATGACCAACCCATTGTTATTTTAATTGACTCAAGATCTATTCATATTTATCTAGATCCTAAAATGATGGAAATATTCTAATTTTCGAGAAGGAAGCATGGAAAACCTTGGTTGGTGCAGTTAGCTACAGGGGTAGAAAAAAGGAAAATTAATGAGATAGTCAAGGCATGTCCAATGGAAATGAATGGATTGTGCACAAAAGCTGATTTAAATATTATACCTTTGTGATCATATGATTTCCTCATTGGCATGGATTGGTTGGACCAACATCATGCTATTATAGACTATTATAATAAGGAATTTGCTTTCTTAGATGAGCAAGGAAATTTGAGAAAGGTTCAAGGCATTTCAAGATCTATGACTATCAGAGAAATTTCAGCCTTGCAATTGAATACAAAATACAGGAAAGAATGTCAAATAATTGTAGCACACATGGAGGAGGCACCTGTGGATAAAAATTCCAAGTGTTGAAGACTGCACAATACTAAAGGAATTCGAGGATGTGTTTAAATAAATATCGAGTTTTCCATCTAAAAGATATATCGACTTCTCTATAAATATGATGTCGGGAGAAACTCTTGTATCTAAGACTCCTTATAGGATGAATACACCAGAATCGAATAATTTGTGGATGCAACTTGAAGAGATTTTGAAGAAGGGTTATATACTCCCAAGTGTGTGGCCTTGGGGAGCCCCAATATTGTTTGTGAAGAAGAAAAATGGTACGTCGAGGCTTTGTATCGATTTCAGGTAGTTGAACAAATTAATAGTAAAGAACAAGTATCCTCTACCAAGGATAGACGACTTGTTTGATCAACTAAGGGGCACAATATATTTTCTAAGATTGACCTTAGATCGGGTTATCACCAAGTGAGAATAAAAGAGGAAGACATCAACAAGACTAACTTTAGAAAAATGTACAGTCATTACAAGTTTAAAATGGTGCCATTTGGGTTGTCGAATGCACCAATTGTCTTCATGTGTTTAATGAATGGAGTTTTCAGAAGTTATTTAGATAAGTTTGTCATTGTATTTTTGTATGGCATACTTATTTACTCAAAGTCTGAAGAAGAGCTCAAACAACACTTGAGGATGGTGTTGCAGGTATTGAGGGAGCATCAACTTTATGAAAAATTCAAAAAGTGTTCATTTTACCAGAATCAAATCCATTACTTGGGTCATATCATTTCATAGGAAGGAATAGTTTTGGACCTAGACAAGATAAAGGCCAATGAGGAATGGCCAACACCAAGAAATGTCACTGAATTGAGATCCTTATGGGACTAGCAGGGTACTACAGAAGGTTTTTAGAAGGATTCTTACATATTGTGCATCCAATCACATCCCTGCAAAAGAGAGTTGTGCGATTTGAATGGACTTTGGATTGTGCAAGGAGTTTTCAGCACTTGAAGAGTTTGTTGACAAGTGCACCAATTTTAAGAATTGTCGATCTAGATGCAGACTTCGTTGTGTGCACAAATACATTCAAGGAATGACTCCGTGGAGTCCTGAGTTAGAATGGGCATGTGGTGTGCTACGAATCAAGGAAGTTGAAATAACATGAAACAATCTATGCTACTCATGATTTAGAATTGGAAACTATAGTGCATGCATTGAAGATGTGGCAACATTATCTTATGGGTAAAATATTTGAGCTGAGAACAAACCATTGTGGTCTGAAATATTTGTTTGGAAAACTGAGTTTAAATGCCAGAAAAAGTAGGTGGTTAGAGTTCCTTAGTGAGTATGACTTCGACATAAATTATATAAGAGAAAAAGAGAACAATGTGTCTAATGCACTTAGTATGAGAGTGAATGAGATGCATGCTGCAACCATTAGCATGCACCAGAAAAATGTGTGCGAATTCTTTTTAGAAGTTGCCAAATCATATCTGCACTATATGGACATAAAGGTGAACTTACGGCAAGGTATGTCACAACCGAATTTGGAAGGTTATGAGATAAGAGAGGATGGGATCCTCATGTATAGACACATATGAGGATTGAAAAAGGAAGTTTCTGATTTTATAGCTAGATGTCTCAAATTTCGAAAGGTCAAGGCTGACCACAAACATCCATCTTGTTTGCTACAACCTTTTCCCATTTCTGAGTGGAAGTGGGAAGTTATAATGATGTATTTTATAACTAATATTCCTAGGATGACCAAGAAACATGATTCTATTATGGTGCTAGTGTACAAGCTTACTAAAGCTACCCATTTTGTTCCAATGAAATCAATGCACAAGGATTATGACATTGTTGAGATATACATGCAAGAAATTTCTAAATTGCATGGTATACCTAAGTAAATTGTGTCTGACAAAGATCCCAAATTCACTTCAAATATTTGGAAGGGGTTATTCAAAGGAATTGGGAAAATTCTAAACTTTAACAGAACATATCACCCTGAGAAAGATGTAAAAACATAGAGGGTAAATCAGGTAATAGAAGATATGCTAAGTATGTATGTGATGAATAAGCCATAAAAATGGGAAGACTACTTGAATTTGGTAGAGTTTTATTACAACAATGGTATGGGGGATAAACTCCACGGAAAAGGAAAAAGGGGAAGCTTAAGTCAAGGGAATATTTTATTAATATTTCCAAAACTTTAATTTATGGATATGTATTTATCCTAAGTTTTTGAGGGTAGGGAATGAGTCACAAAGTGGCCAAAGATACTTCTGAAGGTGACAAGTGTTGAGTTGAAGGCATGCATATATATTTCCAACCTTAGTGTAATTCAGAGAATTTTTTCACTCATTCTGAAATCCTTCACACAAAATTTCCTCTATGAAGGAATATGTATTTTGTTTTAACTTCTTGTCATTTTTATTAACCCTGTGCTTGGGAAGGACTTTTTACTATCGAAGAGGTGGGTTGTTAGGCCCGTGAGAACTCTCTCCAGATGAGAGTTTACTGAGAATTATTCCTTGGTGCACTGGGCATTAGATACAGGGATATAATAGTTCATGTATGGCCTATTGTTGAATCCCTAGAAGGGAAGTGTGGAAGCCGAAGGACTATTGAGAAGAGAAGGGGCACACTTCCTGAGGTGGGACATGCATGTGGGGAATTTTATGCAAGAGCATCGCTCCACCTCAGCAACACACCAACATTCCAACACATTAGTGCACATTCAAGAGAGGAAGACACACCAACCCTCCCATTTTTAAATTTGAAATATGATCTTATACAGATTAATGTTATAAGGTTGAGTGAAAACCAGGCCATGCCTTTGTATAGGCAGGAGATAAGGTTTCTTTTAATAGGCATGAGTTGTAAATATCTTAAGGATGGCCTCAGATCTGAGATATTGGTGTTCAGTCAATGTAATAGATGAGGTTAGGTGAAGAGAGGATAAGATCAAGGAGCCCCTATTTTGTGAAAGGATCTTTGTATCAAATCAGAAAATGAGAGAGAGAGAGAGAGAGAGAGAGAGAGTCTCAAAGGAGGAGAGGCCTCAGAAGAATAAATCAAGGTTGGGAGTTAGAAATCCTCAGAGGAGGAAATATGAGGTAGAATAGTTCTTTGAGAGATCTTGACACTACTACATATGGGCGGATTATTCCATGAAAATTTTCCACGCTTCCACTAGTTTCATATTTTTTTTAAACAGGATAGGATTTTCGTCGCTATTGCCATGAAAGTTCGTCGTAATATCGACAAAAATCTTAATTTAACCTAGTCGGGATTTTCGTTGCTATAGCGACAAACTTTCGTGGCAATAGCAACGAAAATTTTGTCTATCTCATTGGTCAGTGTTAACGGATATTTGACTATTTTATCTATATATATGCGACTTTAAGAGACTTTGCGACACAATTGCTATAGTTGCGACACTATTCTTGGCTTTTGTTTGAGCTGTTTATTTTTTCCGTCACCCACCGATTGAACAAATCCAATTCTCGATTTACATAGCTCGGATTTTGAACTTGCAAGGTTAGTATGTTATTTTTT